>JAOWBL010019974.1:0-34419 GCA_028564865.1 Zenarchopterus dispar
TATATATATATATATATATATATATATATATATATATATTTATTTATGTGCACACACATACATACATGTAATAGCGTCATAATTAGAAGACTAAATTTACTCTTTTCTGAGGACATAACTATGCTTGAACATGCAGACATGGATCCTACACAAACAGTATTAACCATATATTACTGACATTACACAACATGTACTTCAGCAGTATTTGAGTATTAGTGATTTGGAAGAATAAAATTAATAAATAATTTTCAGTCAATTGGGGCTCTTGCAAGTGTAGAAACAATATTTAATTAAACATAAAGACAATGACAAAGAGAACAGCAGAATGGCCCAGGTAAAGGCAGCTGATGGAAGACAAGCACATAAGAAAAACTTTGACTCATGCACATCATTAAAGTTGTGCTGTGCTCAGCTCTGCACATTTAGTGTCTCATTAAAGGTGGGATTTGACATCAGATTTCCCGTGTTACTGCAGCTGTGAGCCCATGTTTGGAGGAGCATGAACTGCTATGAGCTGATTGCACACCTCATCCAAAAGCATATAGTCTCATATATGGAACATAGTCACATACTTCTAGCTTTACTGTCCTGGAGGTTATGAAGTAGGGCCATAGCAGAATTTACATCTTTTATAATAGATCCAGATGTGGAATAATTTTTTTGGTACCTTTCAATTAAAGGAAGATCATTTCCCAGTGTTCACTGACAAAACTTTGACACTGCTGTTGAACTGTGGTTCAAAAGAATCATTTGAATAAAACAAAACAATTCAACTGAAACTGGCCCGAACAAACTGGTTGGTACCTCTCGAAAAAATTTAAATTCATTTGATCATAGTGAAATATTAAACTAAAGTGTGTCCTGTAAATAGCATCACAAGTGTTTTTAATCTTGCAGTCAGTCTGACTATTAAAACAGTGAGATGTTGTCACTCTGTTGTCTGGTTTCATGGCGTTCACCAAACTGAGGATGGACCAGAGAAAGCAAAGAAGAGAGCTGTCTGAGGAGATCAGAAAGAAAATTCTAGATGAGCATGTTGAAGGTCAAAGCTAGAAGACCAAGAGACTGATGTTCCTCTGACTGTAGTTGCAAATTTTATTCAAGACTTTAGGGTCCAGGGCTGCAAGAGGAAGATTACCTGTTATAAGTGTAGAGGTCATTGAGAGTTATAGAAATGCTTGATTGCCGTAACTGCCTCAAATGGATGTGCAAGAAAATATTAAGTTGAGGGTACCAAGTAAATTGTAAAGACCATTTTTATCTTATTTTATTTTTTGTTTGTCAGGTATTAAAATAATAGTTAGAACCATGATTCAAAAGTAGCCTTTGATTTTCCTTTGAAAATTTCAAGTGAATTATTATTACTTTTGGTAGTTATTTCAATGACCAGTTCTTTCTTTAATGAACTGGCAGCAGCAAGTTTTGACCACATCTACAATTTTTGCTTCCACTCTGTCATTTTATTTCTTTTAGTTCACATGTACAAATATCATTTGTTAGGTTTTCATTTTTCTAGGTAACAACTTAGACTATTGATCTGACTGAGTAAACTGGCTCTATGTTTTGTGTTGAGCATCTTTGGGACAGTTATTGACCTTGTGCTATCATTTATGTAAGCAATCTTGATGTCTGCTTTTATAGTGAACATCACCATAAATCTTTAACTGCTGAGTTACTGCACACCTTTAGTATTCCATGCAAGGTGTGCATTTTCCATCAGAAATGTGAAGCATCTTTTTGCAAACAGTAAAAGCATGCACCCTCCCCCTTAGGTTATGATTCAATAATCCACTTGGCAAAGGCAGAAGTGAAATAAATGTGTTGAATTATTTACACATTATAATGCTAGGTTAAATTTAGCAAACCAGTCAACGTTCCTAAAGCAGAAGAAGGTCACTGCGGCCATGTGACTGGCTTGTCAGGGCAAGTAAAAGCACTACCTATTAAGGATTTGTCAAAGGCACACTTCAAAATTGAGACAATTGGCCACTTTCTTTTGTTTTGTTTGAATACGTACTTATACAGACATGTGCATCTCCCATCTCTAAAGCTTCATTTTTCTTCCTGCAGTCCTTGTATCTCATAAGGTTGCTGCACTCCGTGCTCACACATACACGCTGTAACAGACGTCTCTCAAACATGTCCTTGTAAGCGTCATCTATTGGCCTGACATCACAGAACAAATGGTTGCCTTGCCTCTGTCCTCTCACCTCTCTTCCTTTGCTAACTCCACACAGATCTTTATCACCTTGGGAATAAAGCTCACCTTAGCATGTCATGTTTTTTAATATCCCCCCTGCCCCTTATAAATATTTATTAAAGATGTGCCATTAAGATGGGCCCAAGAGGACTCTATGCTAGGCCGTAAGCAAACACCATATGTTTAACTTTTGTAACACATTTCTGATGTAGGAGCCAAACTGCAAATGATGCCAGAGACCAGACATGTTCCAGCATCATGTAAAAGTATTTGAACCTCTTGTCATCCACAAGCCTACACATGACAAGTTTCAGTTTAGCATTTCAGAGCTCTAAACTCTGACAAAGAACAGTCTGATTTAAAAGTGATGGAAAACAGGTATATTCAAATGGTTCAAAAATAAACGTTAAATTTAGAAAATGGTACAAATGTATGGTGTTTAGTGCTATTTCCTCACAGCAGGAGAGTTGGTTTGAATCCTGGCTCAAATCCTGGCTCTCCATGTGACTGCTCAGTTTTTCTGGGTATTCCAGATTCCTTCCAAAACCATGCACATAAAGTAGACTGGTAATTTTATATTGGGTATGAGTTTGACTATGTAAGATATTCCTCTGTGTTAGGCTGTGATGGACTGACAACCTGTCGAGGTTGTGCCTAGCCTCTCATCCAATGACAACATCCCTCTGGAGCCCAAGTCTAAACAGACTAAAGCAGGCACAGAAAACAAATAGACCTAAATTATTTATCATTTCAAACAGACTGTTCAGGATAACTGGATGCTCATGACCTCATGCTGTATCCAAGAGTAGAGTTTTTAGTTTTTAAAGGGAATTGCTACTGAAGATGCAAAAAACTAAAAGTGAAATTATAAAGAAACTTCTGTAATCAAGGTATTTGTACTTGTTAGCTAAATTAGCAGAATAAACTTAGTCTTCTTTTTATATTCTGTTTTTTTAACCTCTTCCCTTTCTGCCATTACCCTTTCAAGCAAGCCTTCAAGCCCCTCCATGAGTCCAGTTTCTGTACTCGCCTTCCTGCCTCAGTGTTCTTCAAAAGGCGAGTTCACATTAACAGAGATCCAGAGTAGTTTTACGGAGTCACAACAGCTGGTGCATATCCATCATCAGAGGCTGCCCTGCAACAAGAATTTTCAGGGATTTCTATGGGGCCAAAACAAGCCCTTGCCATGGGAAAGGTATCTCAGTGTAGCTGCCTACAGTGTGTTGACTCGATGATGATTCATTTTGATGGAGGCAGGAAATGACTCTCAGCCTTCTTGATGTCCTCTATGACTTCAAATCTCCTCTTCTCATTAATCTCCACCATCACCACAAATATGTAAACACAAGAAACAGAAACACAGCAGCCACCTCAGCTCCTTCACAGTTGATGTTGTCCTTTTAGTTTGCCTTTTGTGCCTAAAGGCCAGAGGGTCTATTGGGTCCTGCACTATGATGAAGACACAGCAGCTGAAAGGACCAAGAAGGTGGAGGTTGATCCTCTTACAATTTCAACTTTTGGAGGTTTTATCCTAGATCTCTACAAATGAAGACCTGAGCAGATAAAGCTTTATTTGGGCCAATTTAAAATTCTCACCAAATGTTTGAACCAGTGCTGTAAAAGTCAACCTAATTTTTGTGTGTTCATGCTCACTTGATTGATGTTAATAACATTATTGTCATTGCCCTAAGTGAATGTAGAATATATCTTAAATCCTGAGGCATTGTTCGTTCCAACAAATACCAGAAATGTACCACTTTAAGTCAAGAAGAAAAATGACTCTCTAGTCTTTGAACAGTAGGATTAGTCTTCACCAGAGTACTTACAGCCAATGACATTACAACTAACTGAAGCATAAAACTAACACATAGACAAGTTCTGTAACCAAAGCTTCCACAGGTACCTGCCACTGCTTCTACTCCCAGCCGACAACATCGTGTCAACATCCAGCAAATCAGCACTTTCACCCCAGCTACTTCATTATGTTGCAATGTTTCCAGAAACCATATGTCCTAACTGTTCAGTGTCTCACCTGTAGTTTATAGCTGAAAAAATGTTTTCAAGACAGTTAGCATCATGAGCAACAATTATTCTATGAAATGACATAATCCAGACAAGTCACTCAGACACTAAAAGGCTCATTCTGAGTAATTTAACTATATATGTCTGGGCACATTTTTTAGCTGCCCATAATGCCACAAAAAATATTTCAGTACCTTCAGGTTGTAACCTCTTGTGTGTGTGTGTGTGTGTGTGTGTGTGTGTGTGTGTGTGTGTGTGTGTGTGTGTGTGTGTGTGTGTGTGTGTGTTTTGGGGGGGGTATATGTTGACCCCTTTATTATAGGTTTATTAAATACACTATGAGGAAAAAACACTTCTGTGTTTTTTGAACAACTTGAGTTTTTCTTATATTTTGACTGTGATGCATGAGTGTTCAAGTAACATATCGTTATATTTACATAGAATTTGGCATCCTGCTCCCCTTCTTGGGAAGTTGCAACTGCATAACACAGCGGCTAAAATTGATCAAAATGAGCTTGATGTTTTGTGGAGTGCAGTGATTACCAAATCAACACATCATTGTCTCAGTTTCTGAACAGCATTGATCATATTTAGAAAGGACAATAAATCTCACTTTGTGCAGACAAAGAATATTGGCCCACAGAGTCAGTAAAAGTAAAAATATTTTTCAATAATTATTTTGTTTCTTTAGCAAATAAGTAACTCAGAACATGTTTTTGCTTGTTCAGCTTTGCTGATACAAGATAAAATCCCCCTTTGTAAATATCATGTAGTGATGATTATGTTTCAGCTGGCAAGTCACTTTACCCCTGCTGTGACAGGGCGTAGTTTTTTTACTTTGACCATTCTGTTTTTAGAAGGGTTCAAATGTTGGGCTGCAGCAAGTAAAACATCCAAGGAGACTGCTGAAACGACTCAAGCTAGGTTGAACACAGCCCAATGCATTATTAAAACCTCAAAGAGAAGCAATAAACTGCATGGTCATAAAAAACATCATGAGGGTCAGGTCTAAGTTCAGCAATTCATTGATCACCTAAATTTACTAAATGGTCAAATTTTTCTATCAATTCATTGTTTTTTCTTTGTTGATGGGACAGGTATATTTCAAAGGGAAGATGTCAGGATTCATCATTTTCACATTTTGAAACGGTGATTCAGTGAGACATGAGTTTCACACATGAACTTGCCTCCACATTTTCATCACATGGAGAATCTTTGGAATGAACTGTTTAATGAACTGTGTTAAAGGCCTTTGAAAACACAAAAAGTAGACCTACATTCATCTGGCATACTATACCCTCGATGTGTCACAAATATTGTTAAAATATTTAAGGAAGGATATTACAGTCCTTCAAAAATGTCAGAAAGATCTTCAATGACACATTTATGATGCAGCTTAAGACAAGTCTAAGTCTAACTAACAGATTTAGGAACATAATCGTCTATCCATGCATCCATCAATTCATACATTCACGCATCCATCCAGGCATACATCCATGCATCTGCCTTCTGTATCCACTTTCTTCTGCTCGTGGTTGCAGGGATATTGAAGTCTATCTAAGCTGTCATCAGGTAATAGAAGAAGTGCATACTGGAGAAGTCTCCAGTCCATCACAGGGCCACACAGAGACTAATGAGACAAACAACTACACTAATTAAATTCATCAATTAACATAATATGAATGTTTGTGGAGATAGGAAAACCAATAAGCCACTTATAAATATTAATTGGAAATACTTTTATAGCTGAAATTTCATATAATGCTATGTAAATTTTATTTGTTCTTTTATATACACCATTTTATTTTATCTATTTTATATAAGGAAAATAATTTGTGCATTGTTTATATATCAGGGGCAAAGCGTTTCTCCCACTGCAAAACAAGGTGTGATGAACAAGGCTGACGCATAAATTCTGTCAGTTTAATCAATTGAGATAAAGCAGCAACTGCGTCGTAAATTGCATCTAATGAGCTCTTGCTCCAATCTGATTTACCAATGTGATATTTGTCTGTAACATTATAAGCAGTGACTTAACCCTGCCAAGAAAGAAAAATAAAAAAAAAATTTAAATATTTTAGTTTATACCCCCATGAAGATTTCACTTTATGTTATCACAGACTGGGTCCATTTTCAGGTTTTAGAAAAAAATTAAAACATTTGAAGATCTGAATAGTACGAGGGTTTATTTAAGTGTCCGTGTATGTGTTAGAGTGGGGTGCAGAAAGTGAAAAGAATATCTGCAGCCAGTGTTCATGCATTCATTCATGCAAGCTCGCAGAGCCTTTCTGCTTGTGTATACATGTGAATTTGATTATGTTCTTCTTTGTGTCTTCTGCATTGGAATCAACAATAACATTATGACCCAAGGGAGCCTATTAAGCACAGGCCTCTCCATTGTGGCTGTGTGTGTTTAAAAATAGGAGCCGTGCATTGAGTGATGGGTGAACTTCCCCAGCTTACTCAGAGGGACTCAATTAAAATGAGAAGTTTTTTTTTTTTTCTCACTTCCCTCACCTGCAGTGTTAAGACTCAGGTGTGCACCTGAAGTGTGAGTGTATACTTAAGTTACTCATATTTTGAGGACTTAAATGCATCTATGCAGCCACATTGTGGTGATGTCACCTCATATCCTCATAACATGAATTAGTAGTAAGACTCCAAAGACTTTGGTTGTGTTTAAGATCAAGTTAGAATAATACATGTGGTGGTGAGGGTAAAGACACGTCTACAAAAAATGAATATTGTGATGCACTCTCAAGTAATGAAGAGCATGGATAGAAGCTACATAAATGAAAGTGAAGCAGCTCCCTGATTTCTGTAATATATAGTTTTAAAACTGAAATTAGCCACAGTTTACACAAGCTAAAGGAAACAAAAACACAGGAACAACAGTGGAATTAAAATGATAGTACAGTCAGTCTGTTTCCCCAATGTACCAATGTACGTGTTTCGTTGACTGTGCCATGATCCTTAAACACGGGGCAATGTGCTATCACAGCAGGACAGCTGTGAAGCCATTTCGCTGGAGCATGGTACTGCAGTGACATCACGCTAATTGGACTGTCAGTATGTTCATTACAATACCAAAGAAAACTGGACAGAATGGCAGAGGCACAAAAATCTAACCATGGTGCAGTATGTGGCCCTGCGCACTAAAGCAGAACATTACAACCATGACTGGATTTCTTATCTTCAACATTGCACAGAGAAAAGGCACAAAATTACTGGCAGCCAAACAGAGGATAAATCTGAACATTTACAAATAAACCTTCAACGTGTGCTCTTAATACCTCCAACTTGATTTTCTGTTCTCTGGAGCATGTGAAGCCAAACATCATGTGCGCAGCATGTTCTTATGTATTAGTAGGAGTAAATGTGATGTGTCAATAAAATGCAACCAGAGTGCCTTACAGGAATACTGCTTCCATGAAATCCCTCTGTGTAACATAATTGAGAGTGTTATTATTCTATGTTGGGTATTGAGCAGGTAACTGTGAAATTAACCTCCACAACAACATGTATCTTCTGAGAATTATAAAAGCCTTCTCCTATCAATGTAATTTCATGGATTATTGATGGGAACTGATACAAATCAGAAAACTGCTGTATACTCTGTCTTCTGCTTTGTTATTGTTACCAAAAGCTCATGTCAACTAAAAGGTTTGCCATTAACATCAATCTCATGTGGCATTAGTATGTTAAAATAGACTGTACATACATACATTTTGAACTAAATAAGAATACTAAAGCCTAAAAAATAATACATAAATCACTGGGCTCTGCAACCATAAACACCTAACTGGATAATGCCTGATGTAAAACAAGGCTTTCATTTATGTATAGCGCCAGTTTTTGCCTACTTATTTTCTTGCAGCACCTTAACTACACGGTTTGGATTGTGTGGCTATTGATACACTGTAAATGTTTTGATGGACTTGTGAATATTTGTATCATTGTGAAAAACAGTTCAAGAGAACCTCATTGGCACATGATTTTTTTTTCTTTTAACCAATTCAGTACTGAATTTAGCCAGTAACAATGTATTATGCATTATCCCATATGCAGATGACATATTATTGTCACCCACAACAGATCCTAGACTGCCAAAAATGAAATATATTATTATTTCAGTCGCTACTTGAATCAAAGTGGCAATATATTAAGTGGAAAATTTTTAGATTTTATTGGAAATCTCAAAAACAAAACACACTCCATGGAGGCATAGTGCACATTTAGCCATGTCCAGCATTACTTCTCATTCTACTTCTTTTATCCATACTCTCTGGAAGCATTGGAGAACAGAGGACAATTGCTATATATTTGGAAGCAAAATGTAAAAATAGTCAAGACTTCAGACACATTTGTTTTATTTGCATGTGTGTTTATATTTAAATATATGTCATGTATAATAGGACAACTGTTTTCAGTGTGTGGCAAGTCTTTAATGGAGTCGGGTCACTTTACTGAAACTGGAAATTTACTATGAAGCCATGCTGTTGTAACACATGCTGAATGCTAAAAAAAAGCAAGATCTTCCTGTATTCAGGTTGAGCTTGTATCACCAAAAAGATTCAACAAATCCAGGATTTGGGTTAATATCCTGGCTTAACTAAACCTTGTTGGCATTAACATGGAGGAAGAGCTATATATTTCTAGATTTTAACCATTAGACTTAGATCAAAACAGCACTTGTGACCAAACCAGGAAAAAAACTTTAAAAAAATGAAAGGAAAGAAAATAGAATGCACAGTAAATAAATACACTTATCAATATTAGTGCCACAACACTGAAGCACGTCAAGTGCATCTGATGATTGTTTTTTTGAATTAATGTTCTGCAGGTGTATTCCTGAAAGTTTGTGTCATATCCTGTCAGATGTAATGTTTCCTGACACTGTTTTATCTTCCACAAGGAATTAACATAAACGTGAATCAACCTTTATTGTAAATGTTTAAAGTACATTTTCTTTGTCATTGAGCCTCTAAAATGATCTTAGCTATCTACTCATTTTAATTAGTTTTTAAAATATGTTTTAAGATTGATGTGAATGTGACAATGAATAAACAGAATTAATTTGCCAAGCAGGATACGCCATGCACACATACTGCATCTGTTATGGACACCTCCTCTCTCTCTCTCTCTCTCTCTCTCTCTTTTTTTTTCTCTCTCTCTCTCTCCTCCACCTAACTATGGCTTAATTGCAAAAGCTGTGCATGGTGTGCAGGCACGGGTCAAAGCCGCAGCTCATCATTCACCTCCTCCATAAATACCTGGTTGCTGCATGCACGCACCACCAGATCGTAAAATGTTACTTTACCAAGGCCATCCACTCACTCTCTCAATCAACACACATAATGATTCTGTATTATTTTAATACTTATTTTATGATACGTGCAATATACATGCCAAGGTGGATATACAATGAATGTGAATGTGCAGTATTCTGCTGTTGCCTATTCAATACTGTGGCTTTGTGTATGTTTTTTTCTTATCTGTATTTTACACTGATATACTTTCCTCTGCCTTCTCTTTTTCATATATATTTTATGTCGTGTGAGGTTTTTTATGTGATGTGTGCTATTTGTGTGTACATACACTTTGAATGTGTATACATAAGTTTTTAAAGCACCGCTGAGAGGGGCACTTGGAATTTCAGACTGACAATGAAGCTCTTTCTGTCTGTATGTTACACGCAGCTACATTTGACCAAGCCTTGTCAAGTTTTTTTAAGCTAGCTTGTTCTTCCTATTGCCCTAGACTCACACGTAACTTTTCACCGATTCTCTTACGAGAGTGCGTCTGAGTTGAGCCAAGCCAAAAATAACTCCATGTCAAGACTACTAAATTCAGGATCTGGAGCCGAGTCATGCTAACCCTTGGATTCAAAGGGCATTACTTACTTGCACTTTTACTTACCCTTCATAAATAAATTCACTATAGCCATTTTCCTCTCCAAATCTAGCCTTTGACAGTATAAAAAAAACAGGTACAAGTTTGTTTATACCTCAATGATTATTTCACTTTAAAAAACAACTAACATCCTAAATCTTTTAAAGGCTACAGAAGCAAGCTTTATATTCAAAAGTCTCCCATCCAGAATTTACTTACCCTACCTTTAAGCTTGTTCTAATTTCAGAGAAAGTTCATTAGTCAGGAAGCAATGTTTTAATATGTGTTCATCTCTTATTTTCATCTGAACTCCCTCAGGACCCAATAAGAGTTTCAGCATGACTTTCTATGACGCACTTTAGTGTAAGTGAAGCAGCTTTCAGACACTCAAGCTACCTTGGTATTATGGATGCTGGATTTGAAATCATGTCCTGCTGAAGATGCTCTAATATGTTAATTTTATATTCAGAAAGTTTAGACAATAGATAGTTCTGGGATGTTTGTATTTGTTGAGAGAAGTTCTGTCTGCTGTTATTTCAACATTATGCAACTTTTACCAGCCATTCCTCGTGCCGTCTGCTTAAAATTCAAAGTGTGCACATAATTTGGAAAAATAACACTAAAACTTTTTACCAATATCACAATTTATTGCCATTGAACTGTTTTCCAGTTTCATAAAGATTATATTGATGACTATGTCAATGCATTCTGTCTTTAAACATGTTTTTCACATCATCCCACTCCAAAGAATGGGAATCATTGTTTGAATATATTTCACAAACTAGTAAACAACTTACCTTTAACAAAATTTTACACTCTGCACCACCAGCTCATTAGCTACTGTATGTATTGTGTGCTACAGACAATAATGAAGCACTCGTCTTTGGGCTATAATGTGATGAAACTAATTGTAAATAATGTGAAATCCTCCCATCTTTGCATTTTATTCTCTTAAAAATTATCCATATATATTAGTGCCTAAGTAGTGCAAAAGCTGGGCTCTTATGCACAGGTGACTTTATCATAAAACTCAAATGAAATGGCTGCCTTTTAAGTATTGCTCATACTTTTTTTAAAAAAAGTAGAAGTACAGAGCAATTGACATTTCTTGCATCGTTTTTGAAGACCTGTTCTTTTTATTCAATTCCACTGTTAATCTTTGCAAAGTAAGTAAAGCACATAATATATTTGTTTGATAGATATGAATGTTTTTTTTGCTTTTTGCTTAATTTCCTCTGCAGCAAATAAGGTATCAAACGATATTCACAATTCTTCACCAACTCAGGAAAAATGGAAGCGAGTCGCTTCCTTACTTACACATTGCTGATGCAGGACAACCTTGTGTTCTTAATTTGGAGATAGATGCTTACAGCGACCGCTGGGACTCCACTTTGCAACTCTCACACTTGAGACTCAAATGGCATTACTAACTCTGTAATCTAATCACTGGCCAGCGTAGTAATGTGGTCCACAGCGCAAGCCCCAGGAAACTCCTGGGCATACAAGCAATTAATTAAGTTAATTGCATGGTTCACTTAATTAATTACCTTGTTATTTTGGCTAGCCTTGATAAGGCTCCATTGCACCAGGAGATAAAGCAAACGTGATCCCACAGGCAGCATTGGTTTCAGGTATCGTTACTCTCCTCGCTACCGGCTCTGAACGCACTGGGTGAAATACCAACGTGTGAGGGTTGCACAGTGAAAGAGTAATTGATGTCAAATTATCTTTCCATTATCATAAGCATAATTAGCTTTATTTATTAGCCATTAGCTCACTATAGCCAATCCAAGGAAAAATGATAAGCATGTATGAGGGAGCTGCTAACATTGCTGAGCAGAGTTTAATACCACAAAGAAAGAACACAGCGTACTTCAAAAGGAAAATTGCTTTTAGATTGTCCAATAATCATAACAATATTGTAGGTCACAGGTAACTTTTCTAAATATGTTGAGTTACCACAGAGTAGTTACTGGGATACAGGACAAATTAGCACACATCTCTCACTATAAAGGTCAGTGAGGCCACAGGCATGTATTAGTGGAATAAATTAGTCTCAGATTTGGCCTCAAACAACTGTTATTTCAATGCAGCTTTAGGGAACGGTAACCACCTTTTTCTCTTTTCATTTCCACTCTTTTTTTCTTATTTACTCCCTCTCTCTGTCTTCCCTGCCTGGCTTATACGTACCCCCTCTCCCTTTCTGTTCACGCATCTCTCTTCTTTTCTCAGCCTCACGCTGTTCCTCCCTCCTCTCTTTCCTCCAGTCTTCCGTCTGTTGTGTGTATAAATAATGACTCTTCCTTCTTGCTCCAGTATATTAGCTCCCCTCGCCTCTCTACATCCTGACAGCTCTGACCTTGCTGGAGCTGGAGAATGAGATGTCCACTTTTACAGCTGTAAAAATCTGCAAGAACAGCTTTATGTATATTTTTAACTTTCAGTTTTGCCCTTCAAGATGGATGTGCATAAACATCAGCGGATCATCATTAAGAAGCTGCCAACACCAAAACATCTCACTTGGAAATTGAATTTTTGTCCAGAACAGTAGAGAAAAACTCTTTTTTACCCCATAATGGCTTGGCGATTACGTCGCACCACCCACCACACAAGCACACCTTGATTTTTACACACCTTATAAAAGCCAATTTCCATACTTCATCATGCTCCATGGCACCATTAAATGAGCTCATTATAAACCTTCAGGATTACAAATCAAAGTAATTGCCAATTAGGATTTACCTAATTGTTAGAATCTTCAAGGATCTGATTCTTTCTCGCTCTGTTTGTGGCACTGCATGGAGCCGCGTCATTCTGTAAACTTGTTTATCAGGTGACCTAGTCTGATGATTGATGTAGATGAGCAGAACCAACCAGAATGAGAGTTTCATTTACTCGCCACAAGAACACATGGAGCTAAACTTGTGCTTTTCTTTCTGAAAATTGCAAAGATATGGTATTTGACTGGAGCATCTTTAAAGTGGTTGCTGGAAGAGTATTTTTCATAAGTTGAAAGATTGAGGGGGCTGCAATACAACAGATATCTGAGATTTTACTTAGTCTCGTGGATGTTTATGAGCAAAATGGTGAAGTCATATTTTAAGCAAAAGAAATCTTTGTCAGTGGGGCTAGAATTCTTTTCTTGACTAGAGTTCTTAAAACTGGCAAATTACTTAAAAAGTCTTCTAGTATTCTTTAAATAAAGCTTTTTTTAACTTTCTTAAAAACAGCTTTTTGTAGTGCGATATCCAATTTCCATCAATTTGTAACAAATTTATTGTTATCTGTTGACTGAAATACAATGCAGCATGCTTAACTTTGTTTTCATTAATGAAAACAAAGTTTTAAAAAAATCCATGTTTTTGTCATTTTACATTATGTCCAAAGAGACAAGTCATTCTCTTTACAGTCCACAGTGTTGCATTCATCTGTTTTTGTAGTTAAGGATAAGGATTATCCATATATTGGAAGTACATATCTTAGGAAACTTGTCCTCTGCTTTTAACCCATCACTAATCAGACTAGGAGCAGTGGGCTGCTGAAGCACCCGGGGAGCAGTTAGAGGTTAAGGGCCTGGAGGGGGATAGAACCTGGGTCCTCCACGCCCAAACCCACCTCTGTAACCACTAGGCTACCACTCCCCATGCTACCACTCCCCCATAGTTGCCCAAAATGGAAAAGTCAAACACAGAATCGAGACAGAACCTCACTTTTTTGTTGTTGTTCATTGTCACTTTTCTTCTAAACAACTGAAAGGCTAAAATGAGGTCAGGATTTTCTGTCGGTTGCAGTGTGCAACATGATAATAATATCAGTCCTGAGTGATCCAACCACAAGTGGACAGTCTTGAGTAAAGGCGTAAACACACTCAGGACTCGTGAAGATATGTTGAGATCCATTTGCTCAAACCAGGTGGGCTTGGCCACATGCGATCGCATGCTTTTCACAATTTAAATGCAATACAACCTTGGCCACGTTGAAGACCACCCACACAAGAGACATCTTCTGTGTAGGCAGAAGGATGTGAGGACCACCTACATAAGTGATGTCTTCTGTGTAAACGGAAGGACCTACTCATTTATGTGTTAATGGCATTACACTTAAGTGCAAAAACGAGTGGAAAACATAACAACCTAATATTTGTGGGTTTTTTCTCATCTACGTTCTTTTAATTTTTGGCAGATGGGAAGGTTGTTATTCTTTTTCTCTGGGAGACTAGCCATGGTTTAGTGCATTACTGGCTCCAGAAGGGTTAAAAAAAAACTGTGCATTGGTCTTTATGAGTTAGAGGTATGTACTTTTAGCTATTTATGCGTGTACTTATTAGTTTGTTTTCATCTATCCTGGGGATATGGGATCTTATAACAGGTTCTCACCCCAGATAAAGGTGCAGATGCATCTTAATGCCAGGTGTAAACAGCCATGCTTAGATTGTTCACTTGTGATAAGATCAACAATGCCAGATCTACACAAGGCCTATGTCTCAAGCAAAGCTCCTTTAAATCAGTTTTTATCTCTTTTCATTTCTTTGATCTATACATATAAAATAAGTATTTTGGTCACCTACACTGAGACACCCATGTGGTAACCTAATTATTGGAATTATGATGATCAATTCCACTTTTAGTTGTGCTATTATTATTATTATATAAGTGGTATTCTTTTGTCTGCATATAAATGTCATGTCTGTTTCTTTACATTAAAGCAGTTGCTGCACATTGGCTTTTTTTTTTCTCAAATAGACATTGGAGTTATTTTCCAATTTGTTAAATGCATGAAGTCAATGGAAGAAGCCAAAGCCTCAGACTGGCTTAATTTGGGGACGTGTTGGCAATATCATGCCTTCATGTGGGTATTTGAAAAAGAAGTCACACAGTTTCAGATTGACAGTATAAAATTTTCTTCAAATTAGTGATCTTGGCCTGCACTAGAACTGCTACACAATTCAAAAGGGGGAATAAAATCTAATCTTTCCGCCATGAAAAGGTGCCAACCTATAAAGTCATTATTTCTCTATTCCTGGCTATTGTAACTCCTTTCTGCCGGTTACACACCAAAAGCTACTTCCAAACTCCATCCCAGTCCATAATGCAGCTGCTGGTTTGAACGGAGGACAAAACATAATGATTGCAGCCCTTGCTTACTTTCATCCACTCTGTGTTCATTTTAGAGCACGGCTTTCAAAGCACAACTGGTCCTCGCCCCAAGCTGCACAGCAAAAATGTGAGGCAGTTTGCAGCCTTGGGTCTTCAGATGGAGTCATTCTGCCAGCTCCAGAAAGGTAATTGTGGCTGAGATTCCAGTCCCAATCAAAGCTGTGATCAATAGGCCAACAAATTTCCAGGAAAGAATGATCCAAAATGCAGATTTCAACTTTGATCAGCTTAGCGCAGGGCTTTTCAGAGCACCAACTGATTTGTATGTTAAATTTCTTGTTACTTTACAGCATGATATATCTAAATGCCCTTGGGCTTTGCTATGAAAGCACTAGCCTCTCTGAAACACTGTGGCCATTTAAATAGCACAGTAAATCAAATTTTGCCACAGGGAGTAGAAGTCCATTTTCTTAGTTTCTATCACAATATACAGAGCATTTGTACAATATATGGACATGCCTCAGGGTTTCTCTAAATTTAGTGAATGGGGTATGATAGAAACCTGAGTTAAGTGAACTTTTGAGGGTTAATTGCCTTTCCACTGAGTCATAAAAGCTGAATATATCAAGTCCAACAACCTTAGGAAACTATAATGTTGCATATGAGTGAACTGAGATATTGGCCATCTCACTCATATGCAGGAGTTTACTTGTGCAGTTAAAATATTTAGGAGGCACCAGTCCTGCTGCATCTTAAAAAATAACTCTGCTGTTCTATATAAACTATCCATACTTTGGTGTTGGCTGATTAAATCTATGTGTAAAGGTTTTCTGGTAGTGGAAAAGTACACAAACATTTTTCTTTGTTCCCATACTTGCACTGCTGGTGCGTAACTGTGAACTTGGGTAACTCTTGCAAATACTTCAGAAACATTAGTCCTCTTTTGAAGAGTTTGGTTATTTTGGCTTGCAGTGAACCCTTAAAATGTTTATTCTCTTTGCAGTCATTCTACCCCATCGTGGAAAAACTTAAAACATTCAACACACAACAGTATTTGCAGAAACATAATATATGGATTGCCTATTGAGCCCATTTCTAAATCAAATGAAGCATCTCTCTCTTGTATTTCTTTATGTTCTGTCTTACTTGTTTTCATCAATTTACTTTCTTTTCAAATTTGTTCACAGCAGTTCTGAATCACGACTCGCTCTTCTGAATACAGCAGACTCAGTCACCTCGTCTTTGGTGTCCTCCACTGCTGCTGCAACATGGCAGCAGTAATAGAAAACCATAAAAGGCCTGTACATGATGACAGACTAATAACAGTTGATTTAAGCTATGGCAGACCAAGCAGACTTTCTCAGTCATAATGGCTAATACAAATGCATGTCTAGGAGCCAATAAACAGAGGTCAATAATCATTGTTTATTGCATTCATTATATGAAAACAGCAAGTCTAAATAAAATTGATCCTTTTCCACGTGAGCTGATCGCAGTGAGGAAGTAGCCTACACTGTAAAACTTCCCTGCTTTATTTTAAGACAAATATAATAAAACCCTGGGTTCATATTCAGTTTTTGATATTGATTATAAGCTGGCAGGATTTCACAGTTTGCTGTATGATGGAGGACATGGGAGAAAGTCAGAGAGTGGGGGGAAAACAGGCAAACAAAATGACTGTGGAATTAATTTCAGGAGAACTGAATCAGAAGTAATGCTGATGGGCACATGTGCAAGTATACACACAAAACACATAAATGCAGATTCATTCTGAGCCATTTTCAGAGCTGAGCAGTTGTCTGCAGTGTTGCAGAGTTGCGTGACCGGGATGGGACTAGCCTCTCAGAAATGGATAGGGAATGCTAATAGGTTTGCAGATGGGTCAGTGGGAGCCAAATGGGAGCTGAATTAACCGAGTTTGCACCAATCAGGCCACAGAAACAACTTATGAGACTAGTTGTAGACAGGATGGCTGCTAATTGCCTCGTAGTACTCTGGCAAGTTCAGCATATTGATGGAGGGTATCTCAAACATTCAGTAAAACAAACAAAGACAAAAGTGGCATGTAGCTGATTCATCTATTCATCAAAGCTTTTGAGTAATAATCTCCAATGCATTCA
Source organism: Zenarchopterus dispar (assembly GCA_028564865.1). NCBI lineage: Eukaryota > Metazoa > Chordata > Actinopteri > Beloniformes > Zenarchopteridae > Zenarchopterus > Zenarchopterus dispar. The sequence goes on from JAOWBL010019974.1 coordinate 17,331, forward strand.
TTGTTACTTCAGCTTTACTCAATAAAGAGAGACAACATTTTCTGGACAAACCTGCTTCTTGCAGGTAATTCATCAAAGAAAGTCCACATAGTCTAGTCAACTTGTACATTTTCCATGAGGACACGTTTAGGGCTGCCCACTAGTCTGTGATAATACTGCCATCTCCTGGTAGACACCAGTAGTTATGTAAGGAGTAAGCTTCATGCAAGACTGTACAGTAGTTCATAACATTTGCGCCACTGCTTAATCAGGCAGATAATGAGCAATAAGACTCGAGGCTGTTGCTGTGAGTGTTTCTGTCAAACCTCGTGAGAGAGGGAGGTTTCAGAATAAATATTTATGTCTGGCAAACAGATCAATGGCGATTAAAAAGGTCAAGGGCAGATGATGATGGATGCTGGCTGTATGTATCGATAAATTCTGACCGCAATGATGAATTACAAGCGCGCACACGCTCGCACAAACGCACGTAAGAGAGCAGACCAAATGATGGGGATTAATTAATTGATCATGCTTAATCTGTCATAATTAATTCCATAGGAACAACTGTGATGAGAGCAAGTCTCCATTAAACAAATAAATTATTCAGCATGAAGAGGTGGACCCAGGATAAATGAGCTTGGGAGACTGGTGCAGCAGTCATGGACCAAGGCTAATTACCATCTTTTCTTGGAAACCAGCACAGGTTACTTGGAAATACTGAACGTAACCGGAGGCTCAGTTCGTGAAAGCCCTTGAGCTTTGTTACAGCCCACATTGAATAACATTATCTAAGAAGTTTTTTTTTAACTATTATATTTGTTGACCTGTATACTTTAACAAGCTATTTTAACACAGAGATACTGGTCCATGTTGGAATTAAATCTCTTATCATATTCTTTAGCAGAGTGCATATTGTTTTCGCTACAAGCTGTGCTGAATCAATGACTTTCAAATATTATCAAGAAATTGTTGTATTTTGATTATTTGTCAAGCATCATTTACAGCTAGGCACAGACATTTGCATTTTTACATTTAAAAACAGCTCCAGCATCAAAGCCCCATTTCCAGCTTTTAAGAAATGCAATGCATGTCACTAGTCAGGCATAACTTTTTTACACTCCTAAATATTAGGAAATATTGGTGAAAGCTATTTATTTCAGCAATCATTTAAGTAAATAAAAATTCCTAATTTCAAAAGTTGCTTCACTTCAACTGAAATGCATAATCAGCTCTGATTTCCCAAATCAGGTTGTTCTGCACACATGCCTCTGAAGCTAAGGATTGGAAAGATAAAAGCATCAGCAGGGGGCCACTGATGCTGTGCATATGCAATACGATATAGCAAGGGTATATACAAACCGTTGGGAGCTTATCAACCCACACAAAAACTTTCAAAAGTAGGCTACGACTTGCACTAGACTTTGTCGTACATCAGTTAACATTTTCACAAAACTTTTAGAACCAAACAAGAAATTAGAAAGTAATTTAAATGACTTTCAAGATAATCATCCTTATGTGATTCGCAGCTGATCCAGTCATGGTTTATTTTAAGAGAAGTTATTCTTCTAGTCCAGGTTGATACACTGTATTAAAAGAAAGTTTCTCTGCAGAGTGGGCAGGTAGATTTGTTGCTTGAAGTAAACCATTTGTACTGTAGAGAGAGTAGAAAAATACAAGTTGGAGCTTGCAGCAAAGATTTTTAAAACATGTAATGCAAGAATATGAATGTCTATGTATGTATTTATTTTATATCTTACCAAACATGCCGAGTGGAATTTTTTCTTGCAGGTGCGACAAGCCTTTTTAGGCAGGGAGTAGTTGGAGCCATGGATGACAGAGAAGCAGATCATACAATCCTCTATTCCTTCAAAACGCTTGTCAACATTGTTCTTCCACAGAGCCAGGCCCTCCATTATACTGCCATTCTGAGCACACAAACATGCAAGGGTTATACCGGGAATGCCCTCGTTTCTACATTTCATACAAAATTTGACACCAAAAAGAAAAAAAGAAGAAAAAAAAAGAAAAAAAAAAAAACACAGCTATGATGATGACTGTCGCTACTAAAAAAGACACCATAATATATCTAAATAGTGTAATAGATCGACTACAACTGAGTAACCTCTTACAATATTAAAGAATACATAGAAGGTAATAGGATCACATGAAAAGTCATTGAGCATTCTGAAAACTTTAATGTGCATACGGGAAAAAAACAATTAGTGGATAAGGAACTAAAACTGTAGTCACAAGAACATATTAACTCTACCTGGATGGAAGAATAAACATCAGTAAACAAAGTGGAAAATTTAAACAAGTTAATTCCTTCACAGAAGGTGCAGTCATGATTTTCTTCAGATATAGCACACAGAGTGCTCCTATAAAAGAATCAGCAGGACCAGTTAGATAATCAGACCCCAGATTTGCTTAGTACACTCCATTTGCCATCAAAATGCAACAACAGGCAGACGTGCATTTGTAATACTGTGCAAAACACCACAGCTGAGTGACCACAGAACGACGAGACCCTGAACTGTAAGTGACAGAGGGCCCCTGAGCTGCTTGGTAAAGTCCCTGATGGAAATAACGGGGGATTGTACAGAGGTGGCCTTGTGTGCTTTAGAATGTAACTCGTGAATAAATCAGAGAATAAGACATTATTTCTCTGATTAAGTTCTTTGATCTGCGACTTGAGCTGTGACTTCTTTCAATAGCGCCCGACTGCCAGCATTCTAATGAGAGAAGGGGCCACGATATAAGCGGTCATGGAAAATTGTGGCTTTGCATGCCTGCAGACATGAGGAAAATGTTCAAATAAATACATCCTTGAGGATATGTGAAGTTGAGTTCCAGCCCAATTTACCCCCTGGGTACATTTCTGACCCCTTTTTCTTCTGCTACTCCCTACAAAGTACCACTTGGGCTTTACTGCCCTGAAAAAAAAAAAAACTACTTATTGAACAAACCTCTTTTAATGTTATCCATCGTTTGTGTTATTACCTGATGAGTGAGATAGGTGCTCAGCTGCAACATCCAGTTCCTCCACTGCTGCACAGCAACACCCACACGCCTCCCACTCTCTACAGTGATGGAGCCTAAAGGGTAGTTCTGTGGCAGCTGAATCACCAACTCGATGTAGATGTCATCCACAGAGTAGGTAGCAATCACCTCCCGTGCTGCTGAGCGGGCTTTAACCTGGGACAAGAAGATAAATAAAAACATTTACCATCGTCACTGGGGGTGTTTTAGTCAAATAATCAGCCACTTGATATACCACTAAATGCCAGGATCACACTTGATAAACTGAATGCTTTCACAACAAATGAGAGTTCATTCATTTCAATTTAACAGAATCTGCTGTTGCAGAATTATTGGATTGCAAATGGGAGGCAGATGGTGCACCGCAGGGTTTCCTTAAATTAAATGTTTATTACACTTATTACCTTTTTGCTACAGGCTAGGAGGAAAGTAACTTGGACATGTTCTCTTACAGATCTACTGTAGAGATGATTATATTGGAAGATTATATTGAAAGGCAAAACATAATCATCCAGATTTTATGCTCTAAACAAATACATTAAAAGTCATAAATATCAATTACCGCATATCTGTCAATGTCTCTAACAGTTTGTCTCATTATTGTATAATGCATTTGTTGGCGTCCACTAAAGCCTGATATTTTAATATCTTAAGGCTAGGAAATTATAGTCTCACAGTAGGAATAAATGTAAATTTTAGTGAGAATTATTGAAGGGTGCAGTCGAAGATGCTGAGTGTGAACCGACTGTGCTAACTTACAGTCATACTGTCAAACATCTGAGTGCTGCTGTGGACGGAGGAGATCTCCTGGGCTGACAGAACAGGACTGACATATTTAATCGTGAACCTCTCCACAGCTGCGCTCACTCTCTTCTCCTGACTGTTCCACCACAGCCGCACCATGGCAGGCAGGTCCTGCACCGTGCTGTAGTACACGCTGCATGCCAGATGAGAGAGCTCCCACTCCACACCGTCGCTCTCTGCAAGCAAACACAAAAAGGACAAAAATTAAGATTTTAAATGGTGTAAAGATGAAAAAAGGCGTGTGAATGTGCTAGCTTTGCTTACTATCGACTGTGAGGAACAGGTTCTCTGTAAAGAAGGTTTTGGTCTCTTTTGTCTCTGACCCCTGTCCTGGGTAGACCGGGCTCTCGGGCATCAGTTTGAAGAGATGGAGGAGAAGCTTGTTGAGAGAGCAACTTCTCTTCAGATACTGAGCATAATGGGCACGCAACTAGAGAATTTTAAAAAAATTTTAAAAAAGAAAAAAAGACAAGAACACTTGGTGTCACATCTTGACATCATCAAGCTTATTCTCAATGCTCGCCCTGTGTACAGAAATTCACTTGCTTGTAATCAAAATTTCTTCAATGATTTTAACTGATCATTGCTCACATGGGAGGGTGAAGATTTGAAGAAAGTGAGAAGCAGCTTCCATGCCAGCAAGTATCCCAAGATGCAGGAGTACTCCACACTAAGAGGTTGGACCACTGCAAACTCCCCCACTTGAACCCCGGCCAGGACATTATCACACAGCTCCTCACAAGTTGACAAGATGGCCATGAGCGAAGCTGGAGGTGAACTGATAGCAAACATGCAGCTATAAGAATTATTTGAAAACAACATTGCAAAGTCAAACAACTCATCAATGCACGAGTGAAAAATCCATACGCATCTTTTCACACAGACTTACAGACTAGGCTCATCTCTATCATCATCCGACTTATTGTTGTCTCCCTCACCGTCACACTCGGGCAGCTGAGGCATGACCCTGTATTGACAATAAGAAAGTTTGTTCATTTAACATTCTGCTCTTAAAACCTGCATCTTGGCAATCACATGGATGTTACTTTGACACCACCATTAACATTTCTGCAGCCCAACCTCCTTCTATATAAAAACAGTTTCCTCCTAAAGTAGTACTCCTGGACCAGGACAGCATCTAATCTTACAAAAACTGCCAAGGAAGAGCTCAGAGAGCATGACAGAGTTTAAGGTGTTCATCTAGCCTCCAGACTTTCCAGATGCCAATCTGATGGGAACTGTAGGAACCAAGCCAAATCCAGCTCAAACAATCTACTGCGTGTGTTCAGGACACCCTGAGATTTGCTTTGCTCAAGCTAACTGATTAGTACTTGAGCTGAACCAACAACTGATTAGGTGAGAAGCAACAATGCTATGGCTGAGTGTTGTATTACAATATCATAGTAAATCACTATTAGGACAGTTTTTTTTTTTTTAGCAGAACCAGAAATGTTTTTCCTTTTTTTTTTAAGAAACTCATCCACTTATAAGTCCTTACTTTTCCAATAGCTGATACACAGTGATCTGCAGCGGCCTGGCCTTAAACAGCAGCAAAGGACACAAAGTGTTGAGGAGAGTCTGTAGAGGCTCTGGCAGGTTCGTCTTCTGGTCCGCTATAAACCGTGGCGCCAAGGAGTTTTGGTTTAGTTGCTGCAGCGGCATGTACGTCAGAGCCAAACCAACTGACTGCAGCACAGCCATCGGGAACGCTGGGTCATCCGGTTCAGTGAAGGCCTCTGAATTTAATCAACAAGAGAAGAACTATGACATTTAAAGTCAGGGGCTATACATACCGTACTTACAGACAGCGAAATTCTCCCAAACTGCAAACTCCAATTACACTTTTGGGACTTAGTAATCCATGTCAAAGATAATATTTAATTTCCACATTGTACGGTTATATGCATATTTTCTGATGATTTTATGTTTGTGCCTGTAACATAATTCAACAAAATGATTTTCTTACCACAGTTTATCTGAAGAATAGAGGCAACATGAACCTTAAAATCACATAAACTACCCCTCTTAATACAGAATTAACTAATCAGGTATGAAGAGATGTATTCTCTATGTATTCTGATATGATAATTGAAAAACATCCAGAGACTACAACAACCTCCCAAAAGAAAAACCAAACACATACCAGTGATTTTCACAGGCAGTGGCAACAGAAGGTTGAAGATTCCCTCTACGAAGAAATCTGCCCATTCGGCAGCCAGTTCTGAGGGTAACTTCTCCAGAACGTCAGACGAAGGTGATATGAAGAACTGGTTTAGCTTCACAACCAATGCAGCGTTCTCACACACAAACAGCTGCACCCAAGGGTTCCACAGTTTGCTCACATTCTCGCTGGCTGTCTGAGGTTGGATGAAGATAATGAGGCACAGCACAAAGGGACCATAAATAACAAACAAAAAATAATATTAAAAAAACATAACTAAAATGAATAATTCCATGAAAGACATCTTGCATAATCCAAAACTGTAAACTCCAATTAAAAATGCAAAAAAGCAGAATATATTTATGAGTTATGTCTCACCTCCAACCAGGCTAACATTGAACAGAGCAGAAAGTCCCACTGGGCTCCCCCAAGAACTGCTGGACAATGAACCACCAGCCAGGACAGGAAACGCATCATTTCCACATTAAGGTTCAACTGTTCCGTTGTTACTCCGGATAAATCGCTGAAAAGCAAATATTAGTCCAGTTTAGTATCAGAAGAAAACACACTGTTCACCCCCAACATTAAAACCACCTCTGTTATGTGGATATCACTCCTACACCACAGACTCCACAACATCTCTGAAACTGTTCACTGCTATCCAGCCCCGAGATGTGAGCACTATATCCCTTAGGGTAATGGATAGTGTGAGGTGAGATTTGCATGAACAACATTTGTTTTCAAATCCCAAGGGCCGTTTAAAGGAAAAGGCGCCAGATGGTCAGGTCTCACCAAGTTGTTTAGTCATCACAATTTGGCACGTTTTAAAAACATTTAGATCATTGCTTCTATCATTTATTTTCAACAGCTGGTTCTCGACTTACTGCCTGATGGATCCGAGTCATCAGGCAGATTTTAATGTGGCTGATCATCATATGTAAACTCTTCAAGTGTTTCAACAGGCATAATTTATTAGTAACTACATTACCAGCTAAAGAGAAACCAATCCTCCTGGCTATTCCTCCATTCCATCATAGTGGCCAGGAGAGCCTGCACGACCTCCTCCTCCACATCTGTGATGGCTTTCAGGCAGCAAAGGAGCACTGCCAGACAGCTGTACACATCTGCAATACAGCACAAAGCCACTTGCTTATATTAAGTGTCTGCAGGGTTCACTTTGAAGTTATGGTGTTTGTTGGGGCATGTGTTCTCACCATCATTTTCTTGCCAGTTGATTAGACCAGCAGTGGCCAAAGTGAGGAGAGTCTCTCTGTCTTCTTTTGTCATGAGTGGGCAGAGGACCTGGAGCGTGCTCAATTTACTTTGAGAAACTGGGAACAGACTGGTTGAAAATTGATACAACTTTCAGATAACAGCTCAAAAGTCCACAGAAAATATGCTAATGAGAAATTACATGCTTCACATTTGTTTTTTGCACCAAATTACTCACCTTTCCGCACTACCGTAAAGTCTCCTCACAGCTGCACTGTGAGTGGCTGCCAGGTTGTTGGCTTGGATGTAGTTTTCTAGCGTCAGCGACCACAGACCTCCATCCATCACTGACCTGGAGGGAAACAAAGCATGAAAAACGCAGGCAGTGGACATTGTTTAAAAGGACTCCCTGTAGTGTAATACAAGCCACAGCTGAACACTTTCTTCAGAAACTAGCAAATTTGTGCCATTCATTTCAAGGAGTCGACTCTGCCAAATAGTGCTCAGTTCTAGCACAGCTACTATTCATGTAGAATTTTTTCATCATTTGTTTTCTTTTTTTTTTCTTTGGCATCAGAGATCAAGCAGGGAAACTTACCTTGAATAAAGTGTCTCTAGCAGGGTTTTCTTTGGAACCTGGTTATGGAGTCCATCTGACAGCCCCCAGTCAGTCAGAAGGTTGTGATAAGCAGACACTATTGCAGGACTGTACTTAAGCTCCTTACACCACTGTAATGCATACTGGAGTTCTGAAACTGAAAAAAAACATGCATATGCAACAATGACTTAGAAAAAGAAAGCTCTTGTTAGCTTTTGTCTTTTATTTTATTGTAGACAAAATGAAGATATTTCTTCAGTTTCATTCAATTTGTTAACATAAATCTCATCCTGTTTTCAAGACTGGAAATACTTTCCAAAATAAGTTGGAGCTTTGACCACTTCATAAAGTTGCATAAAAACAACACATAAGGTTGCTTCTAAAAAACACTTTGATGACACCAAAGTATGAAGAATTTATGAAGAGTTTAGTTTTATTGTCCAGCTTTTCCTGTAAACACTTATCAAAGCGTTTTGTTTCAAAATGATTCATCACAAGTCTGGACTGTGGTGTAGCGATTAGTTCTGCTTGGACATTTTGCTGAAAACGGTCTAAAACCACAACATCTATTTCTTCAAACTACTGGAACAGTGATTACCCCAGACCACAAACACATTTCTGCTGTGCGATGGTCCATCCCAGATGTCTCCAAGACCAGAGAAGTTAGCACCACTTCAAGACACAGTTAACATTAGTCTTCTTTCTTGCACAGTAAGGGTTTAAGTCAGTTATGTAGTGTTTATTTTTTTTTCCAAATGATCAACCACTGATGATGCAGATAGATAAATGGTTGAATCCCTTGCAATCTTTCTCAGAACTTTTATTTTTTAGCATTTTCATCACACAATGTTTAACAAACAGATGTTCTGCCCATCTTTGTACCTCAAATGTTTTCTTTACTATATTTGTAACCAACTATAATTTGAATTACCTGTGATATAACCTGTTTGAAAAATTACTATTTTCCTCCTTTAAACCTCATTACTAGCTACAAGTCCTGTCTCATATTTTTGTTGCAGCCTGGAACTAATCATTCAGGCTATCTGTCATTCATAAACAGTTGAAATATTGCATTTTCTATGATATTTCTAGTATCTCAACTTTTTTTTCTGACACAGGTTTGTGAAAACATGTTGAACACGACAGCATCATAAATGTTTACAGTGGGAAAAAAAAAATGACACAATGTCAATAAATGACTGTACTTTTAAGTTCCATCGAGTGTGTTTACCTGTGCATGTAAGGTTTGGCAAGTGTGAAGGACACTCTGCTTCCTCTTGACAAGGAGCAGCAGTCTGGGCCACCCTCCCCAAAAGGGCACAGACACTTAGGTGGGCTGGCAGCTTATTTGACTCCCTAAACTTCCAAGTGTCCTTCGAGGGTTTATCCCATACTCCTCGATAACGGCTGGACAGTAAAGGGACTTTGACCCACTGAAAAAGAAAAAAAAAAAAAAAAAAAAAAAAAAGCAGAACAATGCTTTAACACCAAACTTTCCACATACAGGATTAGATCAAAGCCAGATTCCTCTCTTGCAAGTTCCTGTGCATGGCTGTGTTTCTATGTTGCATTAGTAAAATATTGGTTTACTGACCTGAGGAGGCAGGGCCTCTCTGATTATTGTCCACTCTGTCTGGCCCGGTGTCAAGAGGTTAAAGAAGTGACTGAGGATGGGGGGAGTTTGTTCACCAACAGAAACCATCATCTCCATTAAGCTTTGAACAGCTGCAACTAGAGTCTGCAAACTGAAAAAAATAAAATAAAAGGCCAAAAATTCTCATTTTTAAGCAATAAATAGATATGTTTGCATTCATTTAAACAGAATATAGAGGTCATATTAGGTTACCTTTGAATATCCAGAGAGACAGTGAGTAGCTGCCTTGTTACCCAAACACCTGCACTGTGCAAGAAACTGCCCTCTGTGATCTCAGAACCACAACGCTGCACCAGTGAACTAACTCCAGCTCTGCACACTTTCTTCAGTTTATCTAAAAGTGAATCTTTTGAGGCAGCATCACAAATTAATAGTTTATCACACCTGACAGTTAAATATTTGCACCATTTGTGAGTACCAACCAGATAAATGTGTCTGTCTTTGATCTTGGGCAGTGAGCTGGAAGATGGTGAGCAAAAGCTCTTCGGCAGATGATAGCAGAAGACAGTCTTGTACGGAGGAGAAGAAAGAGGATGCCACATCACAGATGAAGGAGATGAGCGGCTCCATGTTTCCAGCATCTGAGAGACTCTTAGTCTCAGACAGAGTATTGTGGAGTTTCTCCAATATCTTCTCCAAATATACCTCCCCTATGAGCGACTCTTCACATGCAAGAGATCAAAACAATAGTTGTTTAATATAGTGGCTAATGAACAGGTTTTTCTATTGAAAGATCAAGCAAAGATGGAATTTTAAAAAGCAATTCTTATGGGTGTGTTGCTTATTTGATATTCACCATTGTTGTGGTTCTGAGAGAGGACCAGGCTGATAAGTGTCCAACTGTGACTACATGTGGAAGACACAGCAGAATGAAAGCTGTTCCCAAACTTGCAGAGTTCCTCCGTTAGCCCCAGGAGTTGTTCTCCCAGAACTGAACCTTTCAGCCAATCACGGCAACTTGTAAGAGTCTCGGGATCTTTACATGCCTGACAATCCAGAGAGCTGATCAAAACATGTTTTAAGCTAAAATATACAGGTAAGTAATGCTTTAAGTGTGACGTGATCTAAGCTGAGAAATACATACCCTCTGAATAATTTGCAGGAGAGTTCTCCACTCCAAACCCATCTAGAAAAAGAAAAAAAGAGCATAAAGTGTTATACACAGAGAAAAAACAGCAAAATATGTAGATGAAAGTACAACAAATGAAGGATACTGTTACCGTGGTGATATGGTTGAGGATACGTGTGGTTTCCTGCCGGCTGCAGCAGTAGAGCGAGCTGAACACCATTTCCACCAAGTGCTCAGTGTCATGGCGCCCCATCTCAGCCAACCACATCACCACCCGGTCCAGAAGGAACTGCACTGCTGGATTTTTCGTCATCACTTCCTTCATCTGTTTTTCATCACCTGTCATTTTCTCATCAAACTCAACCAATGTCTATATTTAAAACCAAAAAAAAAACAAGGAATTTTAAGTGCTGGTTAATATTATTAATATCCAAAAGGTCTATAAAAGTGTTTTCTTTTCTTTGTTGTGTAACACCCAGAATTACACATGCCAAATAATAAACATTCTAGCCATTTTTTTTTTTTTTTTTTTAAAAGAAGGACACTATAGAAAAATTCATGGACCACTATAAACCACATAAAACGTCACTAAAAACAATAAAGTGCTTTACAAAGTAAAAACAACAGATGTTAAAATGCAATCATAAAATGTGACGTACACTGAAGACCCTGGGTGTGTGGAAAGACCGCAGGAGCAGCGAGAGAAAAACAAGATGTCGCTCAGAGTTTTTCTCATTCACATGCAGCAGACAAAGCTGTGCCAGCTGGCACACAACGTCTTCAAAATGCTGAGTCTGTAGGGACCCAAATGCCTTCTCGTTCACAAGTTCTGACACTGTCTGCGCAAGCTTGTTGACACCATCTCCCTCAATTCCTGTCTTCTCATCTTCTTCTGGCTTAGAGAAACACATCCTGACAGATTTTTTCTTCTGGGTGTGTTTTTTCCTTATTCTCTCGGGATAGTGCATCACCTGGAGAAACACCAGAGAGGATAGAATTATTTAAGCATCATTTTCTTCGTTGTACTCTGTTGCAGTTGCCTTTTTTCAGGGTGTGAATTACTCTTGACACCTATACTGACCAGCTATATCCTTCTTGTCAAAACAGATATTTCAGTGGGGAGCATATCTGTGAACAGGACTCAAGTAAACTCACCTGCAGCATGGCGGCTATACCTTCCAAGGCTTCTGGATCGGCTTCCTCGTTGTCAATGTAACGCACAAACATAAGTCCAAGTTCCTCCCAGAAGTCTGCCAGGAGCCTTTGAAAGACAGCCTTGTTTTTATTTGCCTCATCTTCAGTGTGTAAACCCGCCTTCCTCTCCCAGGAAATGAGCATTTCTGTGACCAAAAGGAAAAGCGGCCCATTCTGAAGGGAAGGATTCTTCAGAGCTTTTTCTATTAAAGGTAAGAGCTACAGAAAGATAACAAAGCAATGTAAGAAACAGTTGGACTACAGAATATTTCACATTACAAGAACACAATAGATATATGATCCCACCTGCTGTGAAATAAGCATAGTCTTGAGTTTTCCCTGATGCTCCTCTTCTAGGCTTTGCAGCAAACAGTATCTCAGGCATTCAACTAAAGATGTAACTATAGCTACACTTTCTGACGGGCTTGACACTGCGCGCTCACTAAAAAGACTAACAAAATAAGAGCAAGGGAGAAGTTAGTGTTTTACTCAACAAATAGTTTTCATACATGAACTATTATGTAGCATCATAAATAAAAATATTTGCATAAATTTATAATGATTCCCATCGGTTTTTTCTTCATTATAAATGACCATTCTAATTTTCTAAAACCATAACATAATTTGCATATTTTCCCACCGTAACACAACCCAAACACTCATGCATACCAACACAAATGAGTTACCCTTGTATGAATGCAGCAAAGAAGTTGGTGTAGAAGTCCAAGTCTGGATCAGTAACTTGTGGAGGCAGTTTGCTGAGAAGTGGCATTAGATTTGGGTGGAGAGCTTTAGCCATACCTTTACCACCTTCTTTTAACAGGGCCCAAAGTTTAGGTAAGAAGCCTTTTTTGGCATTAACATGCATCCAGCAATCCTGAAAAAAACAACAGGACACACAGCTATAAGGTACAATTTAGCACATCAAGAAAGTGATAGATGTCTAAGAGGATTTTTTTGGAACTGCTCTTGATGTAAATCCTTTGCACTATCTGTTAAATCTAGACAGCATTAGAAGAAACAAGTTTTAGTTTCACTGCATATTTCATTTTTAAATGCAAGCTTACAGGGATCGTAGACACGACATAAAGAACAGCTTCCCACACAGGTGGCAGCACGACGGGATCCGTGTCGTCAATACTGAGGAGAACAGCGGGGTAGAGTCGTGCTGCTTCAGCTTGGACCAGTCCTGGAGTGAACTCACACAGAGCGCAAATCATCTCAAAAAAGGCCCCTCTCACCTGTGGAGTAAACACAGAAGGTTAAAGTAATTAATGAGATATAATACCAAGAGATAGGTACTGCATGGCATTTCACTGAAATTCTTTTAGAAGTCACTCAAAACTCGAGATGCACCGATTGCAACCTTCTTGGCCAATTTCGATTTCTCTGAGTACTGATGCCGATTTTGCTGATTCCAGTTTTTCTTAAGAACTCTTAATGATTAGTGGTGTGATGATGCACTTAACTCACAAGCCAATATGATACATGATATTGGACTTATGGGACAATATTTTTCCATTACCTTGAAGAAACCTTCAGAGTTGAAAGAAATGTGTGGCAAAAAAGGAAGTTGTCAAAACAATGCAAGTTTATTTAGGATTATTTTGTAACCACAAATAATTTAAGAACTATGAATGAACTAGCATGGGGCTTGACAATGTATGTCCTTTCCACAACATGAAAATAAACTATTAAAACATTGTTTTTCCTGGTTCAACTACCGCCCCGGCAGGAGTCTCTGTGTGGAGTTTGCATGTTTTCCTGACAGGGTACCCGAGTGCCAGTGGCTGCATCAGAGATACACAATTCATTTGCAGTCTGGATGTAGGGAGGTAAATGTCTCCAGATCTGGCTGGAGCTTAGGGGGGCTGCTGGAGGACTGGGATGCCTGAGAGCGCTTTGGCACTTGGAAGGAGCAAACGGGAGCACCCACTGCTTGCTAAGAGGAATGCTGTATGCTTTCACGTTAAGAAGCATGTTACTGAAGCATCAATAACACCTGTAAAGTTGCTAGACATGTCATTAGTCTCTCTTTTTTTTTTATTTTATTTTATACTCCAAGCTATGTTTTATTTTATTTTCATCATGGCTTTTATTCTTCAGCATATATTAAATTATTGTTTTTTGTAAAATTAGTAGTAGATATAGATGTTTTACAGTTGTTTTAAAGTTGCTACTATGGAGATTTTTTTCCATTATTATTTCAGTGACAGTAGGCTACAAACCTTGACTTTAAAACTTGTCTGGGATCAATAACTGTGTCCACAGTATACGGTAGTTTCTCTTCAGTGTCACTGAACCTTCTGTAAAGCGGTTTTATTGCTTTATATAAATTTACCACTATTCATACCCATGTTAAATTGTCTAACTTTGCATCAGAAAATCAACATATGTACAGCCCAGTTCAAAAAACACCTTTGGTCTCCATACTTGATGCACATTCTGTAAGACTAGTACCACATCTGATGAATTAATATAAAGCAATAAATGTATTATTAATACAAGTGTAGCCTTTTGTTGTAGTCAGCTTTGTCAATGGCTAGCCATCATCCCTTCCTCATCAGTCGTTGTCATGCAATCAGAAGTTTGTATTTACCGATATTAACTCAAAATCACCTAGATGTAGTAGCCAAAACAACATTTGAAATGGGATATTTCACTGTAAACATTTGCCAACGTTGAGATGACGAAGGAGCTGGTAGCCATGGCTAACATCACAAAAATCACATATAATACAGAACAAGATGATTCAAAAATATATTTAAATTGCTCTGGCAAAATGTACTTGCTATAATTTCAACCTAAGAGATCTCAAACCTATTTTGATGGGTCAAACACACTTTTCTAATAAAAAGTGAGTTTGATACAAGACCTTAGAGTGAGATCACTTATGCCAATGCTGTGATTGGTTGTGGCTGTAATCCAAACACATTCTCAAGTATTTTGGTTTGCACTTAGCAACAATCTTAGAAAAATTAGGTTCCAAAATTACATTTTGAGCCCTGTCTGGTGATGCCAAACAAAGAATTAAAAATCAATAAATTATTCAGTGTAGTCAAACAGCACTACATACATACCTGAGGTGTCTTGTGCCTGCTGTACTTCCAGAACTTGGTCGCACTAACCAGATGCGCTAATCTTTGCTCCAGGGCAACCCTGTCACTCTGAAGCAGCAGAGAAAGGAGCTTCTTCACTCCCAACAGGGAACTGGTCAACATGCGTACATACTTGGCTTCCCTCTCCTCCTCTGTCACATTTCTAGAAAACAGGCATGGCAGGTTTCTCAGGTAAATCCCAAGTGGAATATATGATAATTGAATATGCACAGAATGAGATGTTGATACAAAAAGCGAAAATACGCTCATTTCTAAACCTACTGTGGATCACTCAGTGTGTCTGCCGTTTCCTTTAACAAAATATCTTGAAATACCTGCATAAGAAACACAATAATTTAAATGTAGCCCAGTATACAGGAGCAAAACTCCACGTCAACATTAAAATCACCCCTACAACCTACATTAAGGATTTCATCCTTGCAGAAGCCAAGAGCCTCTGGTTGCTTTGGGGGTGAGAAAGCAGCTTGAAAGGCCTGGCATGCGGCTGAGGCAGCAGGTGTGTACGTGTCACATTGGGACAGAATCCAGTGACCCATCAAACTCTTCAGATAAGGGGCCAAACTGCGACGAACTTTCAGCACCAGCTGCTCAAAGGCCTGCTGAGTCGCCTCCCTGATGCGGCGATCATGATCCTGAAATACAATGATGTAGAGAAAATTCTGAATTATGATGATTAAAAGTTTTAAACATATGAGTTCCAGGGCAACAGAAACAATAATGATGATACTGAAAGAGTCATTTCAAGAATGCCCAGTAATAACCTACTCACCACTGATATCTTGCAGTAAATCCTTGGCCAGTATGGCAGGACTCCTTTTACCTCTTCAGCATCCCTTTCCTGACACATGGAGCCAAAGTCCTGCACAGCCTGGAAAGATGACAAATCATCACCAAAATACCTGAACTAAAATGAATGCTGCAAAGCTTCAGCATAAGAGAGTTGTGTCTGAAAGAAGCAGAATAAACGTTTTACATGTGTATAACACACGTATGGATTACACGTATTTGCTTTAGTTATATTTTCATATATTGCGGAAAATTTGAACACCGCGTTTCTAACAGCAAGTAGCCGGGTTATACTTAAAATATAATAGAACTGAAGCTACAACTCACTTTCAGTCTCGTGACAACATCCCTCTTAGACAGTTTTCTGAGCACCAGACGGAAATCAGCATCCACTAGGCTGTCTATGTCCTCCGCGCCGTGGACAGCTGGTACGTAACTGAGTTCAGGCACGGCCGCCGAGCCGAAACCCACGAAGCCCGGGATGACGCCACCCTCCCGGGCCAGGACCTCCGCTGCTCGGCCGCTGCTGGACGGCTGTTTAGGGAAGAGATAAGTGTGGTTTTATAACGAAAGATGGGCAGATCTTGGTTATCGAACCGTTTTGCTGTCACAGACAAAGCCACGCGTTTCGTAAAGTGTCAATCTGAAGTTTACAGATTGTAGCTCGTGTTCGGGTTTGTTTCTTCATTACCGCTACAAATACTGGCTGAAACTTACCCGAACATTTCCTTTAGTTCGCTGTTTGTTCTTACCCCCCATCGGTACGTGTTGACCTTTAAACAATATATTCCCTTTGGTATTTTTCGCTCAGCGGCGATAATAGCTATACACTATAGCTCCATCTAGTAACTCGGAAATAAGGGTCCGGAAATTGATCTTACGTCATCTCCTCCCTCGGCGCATTCAGGGCAAAATGTGTAGAAAAATAAGACCTGTATAAAAATTGACCAAAGTGTGGAGTTTGTTGTTTAAGCGTTCATTGACACACACAAATTGGTGACAGAGGAATAAAAAGACAGAAGATCAGAAATTCAGAAGCCTAGATTGAGAAACGTTTCTAGCTGCTCGCGTTTTCTTGATGTTTTGCATTTTCATTAGTGGAAAAATGGAAATTGCGACTTCCTACAGGAATGGAAGGCAGCATAAACTAAGGTTTATACACGCGTGAATACTAATACTCTGTAGTGTGGTTACAACGCGACATATTTCAGCAAAAATCGCCATTGTACGGTCACGGACTTAGACTAATGTTTTTTGCTTATCAGAAAAAGAAAGGCAAAAGCTTGCTCTCAATCCTAAAACAAAAAAAGCGTGTGAGGGTTTAAGATAAAACTAAACAAACAGAAGTCCTCAGAGATTAACTTTGTAGAATTTAGCAAAAAAATAAGTGACTCCTATATATATGTGTGTGTGTGTGTGTGTGTGTGTGTGTGTGTGTGTGTGTGTGTGTGTGTGTGTGTGTGTGTGTGTG
>JAOWBL010020018.1:0-34375 GCA_028564865.1 Zenarchopterus dispar
GATGATTTATCTGAGAGCCAGATGCAGTCATCAAAAGAGCCACATCTGGCTCGAGAGCCATAGGTTCCCGACCCCTGTCTTAGTGGAACTGAACAATATTTCAAATAAAGTTCAATTAGAGGACCTGACTGCTTTCTTCATCAATTGAATGTTTAGCTATCTGGAAAAGTAGTAAAGGCAGCATAATGACAGTTGTCAAAATAAAAGTGAAAAGGAAGTTACAAAAAAAGTTTTATTCAACTCTTCTGTTACTAAAAGGTTTTGCTTCAATCAACTTGAGAGGAAGATGATTATTTGTCATCTATACTTCTGTCCAGTAAATCAAAATGTATAAAGGGGCTCAGAAAGGATCAATTGCTTACAAAAGAGAGAATCAGGGCTCCAATTAAGCTGTTAAGACACTGTGACCTATCCTCTACATTTGGCTTTGGTCTTCTGTAATTGCATGAATGCCTCCTATTCATTAATTCACGTTCAATAATAAGGGTTATAAGAAGGCTGAAACAGAGGGCACAGAGTTCCACCTCCTACTTTAATAAACATATCTGCTCTGATTTACTAATCAGTGTACCCAAAACCTAAATGTAAGAAGTGATTCTTGTTCAGAGAGAAAACATTAAAGTTCAAAGTTCCCCACTGACTTGTCCAAATATAACCCAAACCTCATTGTGTGTGTGTGTATTTATTTATTATATTTTTGTTCTTTTTCAAAAATTGATTTTATGTTGTTCAATTTTAGTTCTTGGAAATGGAACCAGAATTAGCTAAAATTGGCAGGAATCTCCAAAGAAAACTGCAAGTGGTGCATCTCTATAAATATAATGGTTGTTAAATATTCCACAAAAAACAGAATTTGTTGTTGCTCCTGCTACCTTAAGAAAAAGAACAGTTTGTTTTAGCCAGGACATTTCATGCTTGACAAACTACAGTGAAAAACTTCTTGAAGTCCTCACGGGCCCTTCCCACTGGAGCAGCTATGCGCTGGTATATCAAATCAAACATTATTTCTTTAGCACTTTTCATACAATAAAATGTAGCATAAAGTGCTCAAACAGTAAAAACAAAATCAGTCCCACTCATCCATCCACCCCTTTCCCCACCGACCCTATTCACTACCAATGATATAATACAATCAAAGTTTAAAATAAATATTTAAAACATTGTTGAGCCCAGAACCACCAGTGAGGGGATGCTGAAAACACTAATGTAGAGAATTCATGTGGTTTTATATCATAGAGTATGGATAAGTATTAATCAGTGGAGTTTCAAACATTACTGCAAAAGCCGAGATGCATCAGGGTGATGGATTGGGGAGGGGCTGCCAGGAGTGAGTGAAAGTTATTTCTCACCCACTTTGACATATTGGTATCTCGGAGACAAACACTATTTAATGTCATGTAATTAAAAATAAGGATGTATGATTTGTGTAGTGTGTGTACAGCAGATACAGTACACTGTGAGATTTAAATGCCTCTGCATAATAAGCCACAAGGCACTGCTCTGATGCTTCCTGCTCCTAAAGTTATATTTCTAGTCATGTCGGGTTGATACTGCACGTAAAGATTCTACACAGGGAAAAGGAAATGAGATATGGTCATGCCTAAAACAAGCCACAGCTCGGAAAAACAAGTCCAAAAAAGCCACACAACAGTTCTGACTCTACACAAGAAAAAAAGTTTTACCCAGATGTTGAGAGCAAGCTGCAAGAACTCCCAAATCAGGGCTGTGAGGGGGAAAAAAAATGACATCACTTTTTTCTTGCAGCCCTGCGGGTGAAAACAAATTTTCTGTTTCTGTGGAGTATGTAACACCCTTGAAATGTTGCTCAGAGAGCATTAAAAACTGAAAATTAACCTCGCCAATATTAGCTCCATTTTCTGCCATAACTTAAGGTCCCAAGTCAAAACCTATGAATGCAATGTTTCCCATAATGTTCCCATCCCTCGCATCATGTTTCAGTGATTATGCACTAACGGAGCACATGTATTTTCAGGGTTATTTTCCAGTTCTTGTAGAGACCCTGCAGTTCTTTAGATAATGATTTCATTTTCTTTTCACTTACTTGACTTTTTTAATGAGCTCTCTTCAGTTGTGACCACGTTTTAAGTCTGAACCTTTCACCTTACTACACATCTTGCAAGTCATTACTGCACATATCTGTACAGTATGTACAGTACAATGGCTTACTCACCACCTCTTAAAGGAGTAATAAGTAATGTTTGGCTGGAGATGCAAGCTTCAAGCAAGGGAGTCCAGAGCCAAGTTTCTACAAAAATCCTCAAAATGTCTGACAAATCCTGCATCATGAACAAACTGGTACATGCTTTATCTAAACATCAAGGGAGGGGGTGCTGTGAAATATTAATGAACAGTGAAGGGAAGCACCATATAAAATTTACATGAGGTTATGAATCAAAGATCAGATGGTGAAGGTGATTCCCCCATCTCATCTATCCTCACCTTACAAAACACACACAAATACACCAACTATTGAGGCATGAGCCCTCCTTCCAGCATTTTAAACCACAGCTACACCGTAAGCAGACCCACTGTCACAATCAGATATGACAAAAAGCACGACCGCAAGACACTGGGAATACTAATGACAATCTGGATTCCGGGATGATATAAATCACAACGGAAGATGTTGCGTGACCTGCTCAACTTATGCAAAGTGCACGGAGATCTTTGCCAAGGGTGTTTGCGGTGAGACTTTATTAAACTAACACGCGGCGCTCACAACTATCCCACTGTTGAGGAACATTTTTCCTCAGCTGTCAGTTCAGTGACAGATGTAAATTAGGCAGAAAATGCTGGAGCCATGTGTCTTCGAGCCATGCCATGGCAAGAAATCATCTCTGAAAAACACAGAATGGTGTTCCAGTTTTATTTTGGCCTTGTGTCACAGCATATAAGAAGCAAATTACAACAGCGCAAGCTTTAAGGAAGAATAATTTCCTACCATTTTATTTGCTATATGAGTGAGTTTTCAAAGGGCAAGCCCACGTGTGTATGTATATGTCACCAATCCTCGAATGGGTGCCTAAAGAATTGGCTACCCTAGATTATTTGCCTTTTTTAAGAGCTGTGCATGAACTTAGACTTTTTCTGTGCTTTGATTTATCTGGGATGTGCTAAGTTCATTAGTGGCAATCACTGAGGCTTGTCAGAACCACACTAAAGTGATTTTGTTAATGACTCTGGAGATGGATCATCCTGATGTATGTAGGCGTCTTGCGAGGAAAACAGAATAATGTGGCTGCACTCGAAACTTGGGCTTCCAGTGGCTCATCGAATGCTCACTCAGAACATTCAATACTTTCTCATTAGCAAGGGAAACATCAGGAAAAAAGCGTCCTCAAAAGTACAGCACCGCAGCCGCCTTGTTTGTAAAGGTTGAATCGCTAAAATGCAAGGAGCTGTACCTAATAATATCACAGCAGAGAGAGAAGAAACTTGGAACATGTTCAAAGCCACTTTTTTGGTGAGTGGAGATATAAGAATAGGAACACAGCGCCAGGGAATCTTTAGATGTTTGTGTTGGAATTCTGAACTTATTTTTTGTAATGATGTTGCATACTAACATACTTGCCCATTTCCAACCACTGAAAATCAAATTCAGGTTTTTCAGCACTCACACAAATAAGGAAAAATATTGCATTTACCTTTTATGGGTACCATTTAGAGTGACAAGCCTGGACTGGTTCTGTCTAAATATACAAGTATATATCTTATATTACACAGCGTGTTTGGTGCAATGTAAGACCCTTTTGGAACTAATAGCATGAGAACATGCATTGTGCCATTGTAAATTTCTTGATTTAAAAATAGGCATGTTACATTGACATTTTTTGAAATATTACATTAGCTCAAAAGGGCCCAGTTGACACATGATGCCCTCTAGGGTTCTGCTGCAACGTCTGAACATGCCAGAGCTGTACCTCCCTGTCATACAAAGGTCCTTTTAGCTCCCACGGGCCCCACTACAGCAGCTTTACCATTAGGACACTGCATTGATCTCAACTCTTCACATAAACGAGCCAGCAAAACGGGCAATGACGCAAGGAGCTCTCCAAAAGAGCTTAGTTCTGCCGCAACCACTGCTGATGCAGTTCATGTATTATTTAGCATAAGCAGTGATTAGAACATGCACAATTTGACTTTAGTACACCATAATACGGGGTGCTGTCATTTCCCCCTGACTATTGCTGTGAGGGCAGATTACATAAGGAGGAAAATGTGAAAATGCACACTGCACAATTATTAGAAAAACACCAATGTATATTTGTTATTTCATGCACAGCAAAATTTATGAAAAAATATTTTAAAAATTATCTTAGTGAAGATGAGCAATGAAAAGATAAAAGCCTCCATACTGAAACTGCACATCATGCAAATGTAGAAAGGAAAGGGCATGGTATTGATTCCAAGACTGAAGAGTTTATCAACAGTTTAACTTCCACGACTGCCTTCTTAAAGGGTTCTTGCTAAGATATTGATTAAAACTTGGCAGTAATTAAAGCATTTATGGCAGTTAACTGTCTTTAAAAAATACCTTACAGAGTAGTCTGGAATGACTGAACTCAAAGTCAAAACAGGAAATTTAAAAAAACAAAAACAAAAACAGTCAGAAAAAGGTCATCATATATTTCATTTATGTGTTTGTTTTTTTATTTTTTTTTTCTCCTTTTGTAGCTTTTGCTGGTCAAGGATAACACATAACTGCCTACAAGCCTTTTTTAAATTGATATGAATCTTCTTACCTATTTATTTTCATCTATATACTTGAGTCTTAATGTCCTCCAAGTGAGCTCCAAGGCAATTCTCGTTAAAGTAGTGTTGTTAAAAATGACAGAGATGTTTCTAGCACATGTTCACCGCAACCAAAAACAGAATTTTAGGTAGTTTAGACTTCTGAAAGGCGACTCTTGTTCAGCTACAACTTAAACTAACGCCAACACCAAGTTACTTTCTCAGAAGTGCATGATCCTCTTGTTCAACTTGCCAATCAGTACAATATTGTAGTTTTTCTATTTCTCATGGTCTTAAATACTGTAAATCCAATGAGAGATACTTGGACCCTTTGGAAGTCAATGAAAAGGCCCACAACCAATTGTACAGTGTTAGCTTCTTCTGCAGCCAAAGTTGAATTAAGAGGAACCATTTTTTTTTTCTGAATTGAATGCTATGTGATCTTCTGTAGATATAGATGTTTGACTAAAACAAAATTCTGCTGACTAGCTTACTGTATATGCTATTAAAATTGTCACTAGAGATGCAATATAGAACAAAAAGAATCCCACTGAGAAGATATTAATTCTAAAAGCAATAACTGATCTCAATCAGGTCACTATATCAAGTTTCTTACTACTCAGGCCCTCACTATTTTTAGACAAAATTAATTTCGGTACACTGCAGCAAATGGCTGAAAGTCTCCTCAACACAGACTCAAACTTATGCTTTTGATACTGTTGTTGTCTTTCAAGTAAAATATTCGTCAATAAACTGTTTGTTGCTTTTGCTATTTATAGTTCTTTATATTTCTGATACAATTTTATGTCTTATTTCTTGGTACTTTTTTTGTTCAATGTTTCCTTGATGAGGTCTTGTTTGTAAATGAGAATTTGTTCTCAAACTTTTACCTGGTAAAATATAGGTTACATAAAATAAAAAAACCCCATAAAGTACACATTTCGTAAAAATAATCAAATTACCAAAGCATTTTGTCTTATTTACAATTGTTTTCAACAAAATTTATATTTTCTGTGCTGACTATAGCGGCAAGAATTGTTTTTATAGAAGTGATCAGTCGTCATGTGCATTGGATCAAAATGTCTTTTCTTTAAAGCTGCGAGGTAATTGAGATGTAAAATACACATGAAAATTGAGTCTTCACTACATGTACATTTTTTAAATAATGGCAATTAGGCCGCCCTTTGAGAGGGAAACCCCAGGAGATCCACTCAACTCCCAATGAACGCTATAATTTACCAGTGTAAGCTGTGTGATCATATGCTGAGGTGTGCAGTTTACTGTACTGAGCTATCA
The DNA here is from genome assembly GCA_028564865.1 of Zenarchopterus dispar. NCBI lineage: Eukaryota > Metazoa > Chordata > Actinopteri > Beloniformes > Zenarchopteridae > Zenarchopterus > Zenarchopterus dispar. Next base: position 6,049 of record JAOWBL010020018.1, read on the forward strand.
AAAAGCAGACGATACCATAACCTGCCACCATGAAGTAAAATTTAAAGCAACGAGTCCATCCAAGGGATGCCTGCAATTGCAGACCTCCTGGTTTTTTGTTTTGTTTTGTTTTGTTTTAATATCTGAGCATTTTCTGCTTGGAGAGTTGAGAGTATGCTGAGCAGTCGGGCCAAGAAGTGGGAGCAGCAAAGTATCTGTTTACATCGGCAGGAGTGTTACCCGGGTGACTGGTTAAATGTGGGACTAGGGTCAAACACAACTGGGAAGATGGGTGCTGAGATTAATTTTAAATCGAGTTGTTTTTTTTTTAACTTGAAATAAACACTTAATAGAACACTCACTGAAAGTGTTCACCTGCTGGTGTCTGCTGTGGATAATGTGGGAGATTAGCAATAAGATTGCAATTTATTATTGTCATTGCTGATTAATTTGTGGAATAGTCATATACAGTATTTTCATGTTTACTGAAAATTGTAGGCAGAAGAGAAAATGATCTTTTTTACATTTCAGCCTTGATTGGGTCCGTTGTTCATCACTGACATTCACTTTGTTCAACATTTAGGTAATCCGTCCCCCCCACCCCAGCTGTTACTTGTGATTCAATTTTCCATTTATTTTGCTGAGGCAAAGTCAGATTACAGAGATTAGTTAAAATAACCCTTCTCTTCAACTATGAAAATTCAACATAGACATTTTTAAGTTTGATGTATCAGATAAAGCCTTTTAAATATCTCAGACAATCAGAATTTCCTTCTTGGAGGTAAATGTTTATGTGCTGTTGGAATTCACAACAAGAAATACAGGGAGCAGGATAATTTCCATCACCTGCTGCAATGACCAGATCTAGCCGAATGAATCAGGGTAAAAGAAGAAATTATGAGTAGTCACCTCCTGATAGTCTGGCGCTACCCAAGAAGTGACCAAATATCCAGTTCTGTCAATAACCTCTAAGGGCAGGCTCAGGACGCAAAATGACGATTGACATCTAACTTAACAGCAGAAATCAACACTTTCACAGCCTGGTTCAAAAATGTGTCAACTTCATGGCTAGTTTTAATACGACAACCATACAGGGTATGAAATTTTATGCATCTCTTCAGGTAAAACTATATAGAGGGACAAAATGTAAACATAATTTGAGTTTGATTTTGTTGTTGTTTTTTTTTAAGAATGGCAGGTGGCTATGGCAAGAGCTTGTCATTTTAGTTTAGTAATGGTTTGACTTTATAAACAAGGCGGCTGTCTTGATCTAAAAGTGTACAATTTATTCTCATTTTAAAGATGTGTTTTGTGCTGGTGCTTACATTAACCATACACTAACATATATGCAATGAAAGTGTCTTGAGTGTCACTTGAAATGAGTGGTCAAGCATTGCTGACCTAAATTGTGGGTTTCATGCATCGCAGCATGAAACCCACAAGCATTCTCTCATATGCTAGGGAGTTTTCAACTCTTGATGTGATCATCAGCCAATTGAGTTGCAGCTATACAGCTAGCGCTAGCCAATAACGTCCTACATAGGGGGAGGGCTGGGATAGTTTCAAAGTATGCAAGTTATTTATGTAGTGCAAATACAGTATTTTTGAGGTGTGATGAAGGAAAGTCAGAAGCACCACCCCTTAAGTGTTAAGATAATGCTACTGTGTGAGCATAGCTCCAGAACCAACTCTGGAATGGCCTGGAAGATTAAGAAGCAGCTCAACTCACAGCAGGCATCAGTGAGCGTCACCATAGCTAAAGGTCGCACCTGGGCTAACTGGTGATGGTGTCAAGCTCATTAACCATTTGCCTCTGTAGTTGAACCACTTGCCAGGTTAGTCATTACAGATCAACTAATTTTACCTGTACCTCAAATGGAGCCCAGCTTCGGAACCCCAAGGCTGACTGTGTGCTGGTTGAGGATCCCAGCTGTTCCAGTGGGCTTTCAGGCTCATTCTGCCCATTTGTCCATTTCTGGATTGTCTCAGAGTTTGGTAGAGTTTTAGTGTTTATCTCTCAGGGCTCTATAAACCAAAAATACATTGGGTTCTATGCTTTGCTGTTCTGGACCTCTCTGACCTTTTTAAGATTGTGGCTGGGAATACCTCTTCAATATACTTGTTTTTGTTCTGGTTACTTTGTTTAGTCAAAAAAAAAAAGTACAAAGGAAGGAAAATCATTAAAAACTAAGAAGGAATATATCAGCACACTTCTTTCTGAGAATAACACTCGAAAAACATCTGATTGACGATATTATGAAGCAGAACATTTAAGATGCATTTCAGCCCCCTCCGGGGCTTTTCAATATAACTTGTACCTAACACTATGTCTCCCAGTAAACTTTTCTACTACTTCTGCATTTATGCTCAAATTAAGAGAAAATCTCAAAAAAGTTACCGTGCTCCTAAAACATGAATTTAACGTTATGTCTCCCAGTAAACTTTTCTACTACTTCTGCATTTTTGGTAACCACATTATGCAATACTGCATGACAATACCTTGTGTGTGTTTTACCATTCTTTAGTCACTACTATTGAGAGTATTTCATCACTATAAAACTCCACTTGGGTATTCTCACAAAGTCTGTTCATTCTCTCAAGTTCATGGTCACCACAAAAGGGTTTACTTTTTATATTCTTTCTAGTGCTACAAAGGAAAATAGGAAGTAATTCGGGCACTGCAGGGAGATGAAGTGTAATCCACTGTTTTTATTATGATGTATAAAATATATGAAAGATAGTATCTTTTTGCCCTCCTGTCTTGAATCTTAAGGCTCCTCGGTGCCTAGCAGCTGGAACAGTTATTCTTCCAATATTTCCTGTAAGCTCCGTTGTGCCACCTTGGCAGCTGAAGCAGAGAGCTGGCTGTTTCTACTGAAATTACCGTAGAGGGATTGCAGCCCTTGCTTCTTTGCAATGTCTTGCAGACCGGGAGCAACTGCCAACTGAGAACTACACAAAAAGCCTTGTTTTTGATGGGTTTAGTTTCCGACATCACGTAGTGGGCAACCAAAAAAAGAAAAAAGCCATCTCTTTCATCTCACATTTGTGGTCTGTTTCACTTTAGGTTTATAGGTTTCTTTAATGTGATTCAGAGGGAAAAGACATTTGTTTTATTGAGCGGGCAGAGTTTACAAGGTAAGTGACTTTTACGTGACCGAGGATGCCCTGTAGATGTTGTTCTAAAACTTGTTATTCAAGCCGATGGTGCTAGCTTAGATGGAAAATTCATGAAGAACAAGACACTCAGGGATACTTCTCACACACACCAGTGCTGAATTTTGCACTGAGTAAGAAAATGACATTTTTATAAGACACCACTGGATACGCTATCACACAACGTCATTTCTTTGAATTGATGCTGTCTCTTACTACACTTGTACTGTAATAATACATGAATCCATAATGAAACATCACTGTTCGGTATGCAAAGAATGTCTATCAAGGTGAGCCACAACCCAGTCCAGAAAGAGGGTATGTGCACAGTAATTTGTTGCCATTTATCAACCACAACAGAAAAGCAGAGGAAGACACTGACTGTGAACCAAATCAACAAAAACGAGCATTTATACAAAATAGAAGACCTTGAAAACCAGCAAAAGGGAGAATTTGGTGATAAGAGTTAAAGACATAAGCAATGGTCTTTGAAAAGCAATTTCATCCCAAATCAATATAGAAGAGGTTGTAAATTCATCCATCCATCATTCATACCTGCTTATTCCTATTTAGGGTGACGGGGATCTGCTGGAGCCTTCCCAAGCTGTCTTTGATCAAAGGTCAAAGGTACATCTTGGACAGCACACTAGTGCATTCCATTGCCATTATTAAATCTTTCCTGAAAAATGGGCTTTTTTGGGGGGATAGTTTTCAAAGCATTCAAGGTGTTTAATTTTCTCAGTGGTCTGAGTTTGGAGTTAATTTACTGAGACATCCACTCTTCAGTGCTCAGACATACAAGGAAACTCAAGAGTTAGATAGGCATGTTTTATGTGCACATTTAATGTTACTCCATGATGGCACAATTGGAAGAAAACTGAAAGCCTGTTGTATTAAGCTTTCAAGGTTTAGTCTTACAGCAATGGAGGGGTGATGATTTTGGGATTGTTTTGCAGCCACATGAGTATTCTAGGGTCAAATCCAAGGCCATCTGCCTGACAGGTTAAAGCATGGTTGAAATGTAGTTGCGCAACAATACAGATCTGTAGAGCACCAGCAAATTTACATCAGTTTGCCTAAAAAGTAGAAAGGTTTGGGATGGCCGAATTACAGTTCAGACTTTAACACAACTCAGACCAAACTTAGGAAGGCTGTTAAAGTAAGCAAATGTCCCAAAACCTCAATAAACTGAAGCCAAAAATCCTCCACAACCATCTTAGAGACTGGTATTAATACAAAAAAACGAATGCTTAAAGTTACTGCTGTGAAAAAATGCTCTACAAGCAAGATATGAGTGGTAGACTATTGGCTACAGAGGTGGGCTTGGGGCTGGAGGACCCAACTAGTGATGGGTTTAAAGCAGAGGACTAATTGCCCTAAGAGTATCAATAAGGTATCTTTAAAAAAAAAAAGAAAGAAAGCTGGCTGGAATCTGTCATTATCAAGTCAATTATAAACATTTCACAGGCCACAGGCAGGTTCCAAGTACTATTTGTCCAATTAGGTGAGAATCTTCCTGCTACTATTAGTTAGACTTTGGTACTCTTTGCTGTATGTGACCTGTATCAAACCGTGCACAGGACTGTAACTTCTGTGCACTGTTTACAACCAGTCTTTTAGTCAGCAGGCCATGTTGGTGATGTGAAATCAGTAAGAAAAGGGAAACTAATTTTTCTGTTTTATTAATGCAGATGTAGAGAAACGTGGACTTAATCTTTGAGGAAACACATGGGTAAAACTCTCTGGGTAACATTTAAAAAGCACAAGGGTATGTTTGTGTCCGGAAACATCAGAAACTCTGTGTACAAATCTTCTCGGTTGTTGTCATTCAGTGTCAATAGGTGATCGACAATGATGCAGTATCCAGAAATTAAATTGTGATCTTCCCTCCGTCATTTTCCATTTCTCAATGCCAGGCCTATGGAGTGTCCTTCCGTTATCTCCTAGAGTCCTGGAGAGAGTTTTTGAAAGATGTTCTCTTTCCTCCATCCAGTTCTTGTTCAGCCATGAAGATAACAACCTCCACTCCTCCTCCTCCTCACTGCCCGATTCCCGCTGACATATAATCACAACCCCCTGCAGAAGTGTGTATCTCTGAGAGCAGATTCTCATGCTTATAATAGGAGGTCATGCTGCACATGAGGGTTGTTTTTTTTTTTTTTTGTTTTGTTTTTTTTTTGAGTGTGTTCTGGACATCTGAGTGGTAGCTTTCACAGACCGCCCAAAAGCAAAGGTTGAGGGGCAAAGGAATACATGCTGTTACTGCTGAAGATGGTGTCCTTCAGCTTAAGTCTTGGAACATTCAAAAAGGGTGGAAGCTTATTTCACAATCACCTTTCTGAAAAGACTCTGCATACTTAAAACAGACAAAATGCTTTGTTTGACCTTTTGATTTGCTTTCTGTATGTGGTGACGGAGTCAGCTGAGGCTAATGCATTGACACTCCCAATATGCTCTAAGATGCATTTCCCTGTTTTCTTATGTATGTATTCTCTTTCAGCAGCCCGTGCTGCCAGGCAGGCTCGTCCTTACAGAATTTTTTTTTTTTTTAAATTCTGTTTGTGAAGTTGCAGTTGTAGCTTATAGCAACATTTAACCACTTCAGTATATCTGCTTCATAATGATCCATGTCTATTAGAAGGAAATCAACCATTTTAAGTAAACGATCTTAAATAAAAATAAATATGGATCTGTCAGTGTGGTCTTTTGGCTTCTACAAGAAGCGATGAGCTTTGGGATGTGGTGGTATGGGACTAGTACAGTCACTTCAGCTTTGCTTCCCATTAGAACATGGTTGAGTCGGTCCATAATGTTGGTTTACACTGAATTACTGCTCCGCAGTGAAACTGTCAAATATTAATCTCTTTTCCTATTGAGGAAAATAAAATTATTTTATACTATTGCTATTAGAACCTGCTCCAAAAAAAAAAACAAAAAACAAACATACTCATATGATGACTCTCATTAAGGAGAATGAAATGATGCATCCATTGGTGACATATACACTGCCATCTCAAGATATTCACTTTGGACTGAAGAAAAGAAAAAAAAAACTGAGTATTTGGACCGAGCCCTAAATCCTAATGATCTAGTGCCACAATATAGCCATAGTACTAATGATTATGACTGATAAACTCTCTGGAATGCGAGATTAGCCAAAATCGTCTATTATGTATGTGCAACGGGAATGGCGCTGTCATTGGACTCCTTGTCCCACTTCTCCCTGCTTGATCTGGTGGTTACCTTTCTCGTCACATTATAGCCACTCATATACTGCAGCAATGGAGACAATTGTAAGATATTTATTTTTTAATTTAATTGCATTTAAGGGAGCTTCAATCTGCAAATGTAATCCATAGATTTGTTAGCAGAAAGTTGTTTTGAGAAACAGAAATCTCAAGAAGCTCCCGGTATGATTCTTCCAATGGCATCCAGGTAGCCTGAAATCCAGGTATGACATTTTAGGTGACTTTGTAACTTCTGAAAGTCAGTAAAAAGCATATGTGTCCCTTATCTACAAAATGTAATAATTATTTGAGAATGACAAAGAACTACTAGGAGACTTGCTGAAAGCAAGCAGATTCAGCTAAAATGCTTTCAGATTGGTTGAATTCCTGGAGGCTTGCCAGTGGGCAAAGCTAATGGCTCATGAAGGCGCACTACTTCTGCTGTTGGTTAGACAGATGTTTATAACATTAATATGCTATCAACGTCACATACAAGCTTAAGTAAATTATTAGGAAGAAGTGCATCATATTCACTGGGATGGAAAACATACATATGATCCTTCTGCAGTTTAAAAATGTTTTTACTTTTAAAGCAATTGCTGAAGCTCTTGGCCTTGTGGATATGTACCTCCTGTGAATATGTTCATACAAGGAAAATTTTGAGCACCCCAGAAAACAAATTCAACACCATACTGTTTTTTTTTTTAAAAAAAACCAAAAAAAAACCAAAACAAAAAAACCTCTTCAGTCACATCTAAGATGATAAACCATCACAAAAACACTGCAGATGAGACACAAAATGCCAAAAAGTCTAATATGGCCCCTTTTTGTTTCTTGGCTGAAAACACATTTTCTATTCCTGTTTAATCCAATTTGGACTCACTGACCAGCTGGAGTCAAACACAATAATTTATACACTGGTGAAAAATAAATACTTTGGTTTTAACTTTTTCTACTAGCAGCTGGACGAATGTTTTTAATTTTTACATTATACAAATAAGGTGGAACAGATTTGTCAAATCCTATAATGTCCACATCTGCTCTTCTCTATCATTAGAGATAATTTTATATCGAAGCATTTTGAATCATTTGCCTTCAGGGCTGTAGAGTGTACTACTTCCAGAGGCATGGACTTGAAGAGTAGTGAGACAGGAGAGATATTGATTATTCAGACACCACTGGCATTCAGAAGCTGTCTTGACTCTTATCATCCAAAAATGAAGATTACTGCTTTCGATAAGATTTTGATTTGATCTTTAGAAAGTAATGATGCATCTAAGTTAAAAAATCTCAAATTTAGGTGTGTTGAACAGTTTGGACAATGGTTCCTTCCTTGCAGTGCAGGCACAGTGAAATCAGAAAATGTAAAGGAGAAATACTTTTTTTTTTTATTATTATTTTTTATTTTGGAAACTGATTGCATTCAAACTTAAGTTGCCATTTCTCAGCTTGTACCGCCATACCCATGAAAATGTTTTTTCTGTTATAACAAGCAAGTTGAGTATGATTTTTACATGAAGATCAGAGGTAAGTTAGTTGATCAGAATTACATTTCTAATTCAAGTTAGATAGATATATTGATATGCTTGAAGTGCAGGATGAGAGTGGAAATACTTAAAAATGTTAACTAAGCCACATGATGCTACCCAAATCATCAGGTGTTCGAGTGTTTTAGCATCTTGAAACAAATAGGCAAGCTGCTCTGATCCCATGCTCCTCAGGTGGCTCTCCTCCCTGTTGTGTTGCAGATAGCTCCTTCTCCTGTTTGTGATTCTGCCAAAAGGAAAAAAAAAAAAGATGCAAATTCTCTCAGTCCCACCTGTAGTGGTTCTACGAGAGAAAGAGGAGGCTTTCTGGTTTTATACCAGTTCTTATGTAACCATAATACAAACCTGTACAGTAACATGGTGTCGATCTACATGAATCTAATCAATACAAACCTAAATCCATGACCTACAGGGTCAGTTTGTTTAAAGTTAAAAATTATTCTGGATTTGACATGCTTGACCAGCGCTTTACCATTGCTGAGATCTTAGAGGGATCATGACAAAGGAGTTTTCCAAGCCGCTTCACTTCTACTTTGGTTCCCTTAAGGTATTCTGTCGAGGGTTCTCTGAGTATGGGATTCTGTCTGGTGCTATGAGTCCTTCAATATCTATAGAAATGCAGCAGGAATCGTTGCTAATATGTCTAAGTTGAATTTGTTCCACATGAGAGACAAAGAGCTACTCAGTGGAACTGGTTCTGTTCTTGACTTTTATGGACTGAATTTCTAGGCACCTTAGAAGGATGGAAGGGGTCAACTTTGACCTCAGGATTCCAACAAGATTTATTTTACAGATAATGTGGACCTGTGTATCACACACTGATCTTTAATTGTGACCAGCACCTCAAGATGAGGGCGTGAGGTTTTGCCTCAAATGGAGGAGTTTAAGTTCACAAGTGAGGAAAGAATGGACTGAAAGATTGACGAGGTGCACTGTCTCCACTGACGTGGTCTCTTGATGAAGACAGAGCTGACTCATAAGTCAAAGGGCTCGGTTTACTGATTGATCAGTGTTCCTGTCCTCATGAATTTTTGGTACTGACCAAAGAATAAGATTGCAGAGTTGCTCAAGTTACTTTTCCTTACAGGGTAGCTGGACTTGCTTTTACAGAGAGGGTAAGAAGTCACTTGGACTTGCTGCACCTCCAGATTGAGAGAAGCAAGTTGAGGTGGTTTGCCCATCTGGTTGGGATGCCTCCTTGACATCTCCCTGTGGAAGGGTTTCAGGCATGTCTGACTGTGATGAGTCCCTGGGTCTGATCCAGGACACAGTGGAGAGAAGTTATCTCTTGGCTGGCCAGGGAACAACCTAGTGTTCCCCAGGAATAGATTGAGGAGATGGCTGGGGAACGTCTGAACTTTTGTACGTATAATTCTAGTTCCAGTTATAATTTAAGATATGAGTTTGGTTCCTTCTATATATTTTTTTTCTTTTTTTGTCTAGCATTTTTTTTTACGAATGTACCTGCAGTATTTTTTTTTCTGATTGTAGTTTTGATTGTTTATTTTGGACAAGCATGTATTTGTATAGCCTGTACAGCACTTCTGTGAACTGTAGTTGTTTCAAAAGTGTAATGGGGTCCATTTTGACTTAACTGACAAAATACACATGTGGTTATCCCCCACACCAACAATACCCTTTTTAAATTGTAACGTTTAATTATTTAGATGCTATGATACATTCACTGTGCATAATTCACACATTGTGCTATTACATGGTGCTCATTTTACAATAGTCTTTCCACTGTTATAGCTACTTTTGTGCCTTCAACACACTATTTTCCTGAAAAAAGAACATTTTCATTTACATTGCTATTAAATTCTACAATATCTTGGACTTCAGATCCATGGCTGAGTGCCAGTTCACAATGTACAATTTAATGCTCTGGGACTTGCTGACTCCCCACAGGATTTTTCAGAGTTGTACAAGTTTGCTTTGTGGACGGTGTTTTATTCTGCTGGCTGGGGATGAACATCCCTTTGAGCACATCAGTCACTGCCAGCTGTTGGAGTGCAGTCCACCACAAACTCCACCCCTCTTGATTTGAGAGCTGGGAAATCCTGCATGTCCTGTGTGACATTCCACATGTTCTTAATTTTGTCTATTTTTTTTTTAAGATGAGAATGGTCACAATTATTTTCTCCCCTAGAATTGCAATCAGACATATAGAATAAATTGATCAAGAATGAAAGATGTCTGAGGCTGCAGGCCTTTGTTGTTTGTCCAGCAAAAGGAACATACTCAAAGATTCCTGGTACGAATTCCACCAGCTTCCTTTCTGTGTGGACGACGTACATTTTCCTCTTGCTTACACTGGTTTTCTCTGGGCACCCTGACATCCTCCCACAGTCCAAAACATGCAAGTCAAGTTAATTGCTCATTCTAAATTGCCCATACAAGTCGATTGGAGCGTGCACAGTTGTCTGTATATGTGTGACCCTGTAGTGTACCCCTGGCATTTACACAGAGAGCTGGAATAGGCTCCCCAAGATACCCATTATCCTAAATAGGAATAAGCAGGTATTAGTAATAGATAGTTTCTGTCTATATTGGCAACCATTGTGGGCCAACATCAGACAGAGCTTATCAGGTAAAAAAAAAAAAAAAAATAATAATAATAATCACTTCTGAATTTATCCATCTATACGTGTTAATGTATATCCATCTAAAATTTATCAATATTAAAATTGCATCTACTCATACAACTTTATTCTAACAGAAAATGATGAAAGTAAATGGGTGGAATTTACAGGTTACACTTTAAATTTTCAAAACACAGATGTGTAGATGATATACAGATGTGGTCACTCAGTGAAGCATCTTTACATAACTTTTGACAGCTACAGGTGACTGAGTGGAGAAAGTTGAGATGATCCCCATCAGTTAACCCTGGTTTCCACAGCTTGGCTGTGGTACCGCATTGCTGTTCTGTCAAGTCGTATGTCATGTCAGTCTGTCATGAATGTAAAGAGAAACGCGACATTTCCAACAAAGCCACCAGAGCACCCACACATTGCATTCCATTACATCATTCTGTCCATTTGTCGACGCTCTGCTTTCTTTTTTGAAATGGATACAATAGATTGCATTAACTTTGAATGCAAGTGATGTTACAAGATGTTGCATGATGTTTAAATTTAACTTTTACTTCAAAAAGCCGTTTTCTGGTGTGGTGGATATCATTCAGTACATCCTGTCAATGTTAGTAACTGAGACACTGATGCCAGATTGGCTTTTTCTTTTAAAAATCCTTTTTACAGCTTTAATAATTTTTTTTTTCTCTAATCTGATGATTTACACATTCAATTGTTAAAATTTTAAGGCATCCATATCTATATTTGTATAGTTAAGGGCACTATAAATAATTTCAAAGCAAACTTCAGCTGCTGATCTAAATAATTAATATTGCTAGTGATATGTTGACAGAATTAGGAAAATGTACTTTCTGTATTTTAATTTTTTAAAAATCAGATTTTAATTGATGTATATAATGGACCATAAGCAGTTTTATTTTGAGAGATGCATTTAAAAAAAAAAAATCATTTTAACTTTATGGAATTTTTTCTTTCTTCATTAGGTTTCTTTGTTTGCAAAGTATATATATGTGTAGGTTGCCATAGCAACCATAGAGATTTGTGAACATCTGCAAGGATTTGTAGATCAGATCTTGTTACTTGCAATATGTAACTTAAACAGTCTGATTGATACGATTTGCCGAAAAATTTAATTCAGACAGCAAACTGAAAAAGGATCTACAGTTGATCAATGTTTCTGTTTAGCACCCAAAATAAGTAGATCACCAGTAGATCACCCCTCCCCCTGCAAAAAAAAACATATCAAAATATGAGATGAATTCACTTAAATTGCTATGTGAAATCAAGAATAACCTGAGACCCCAAACTGTAACGAGTCACAAAGTGTGAGTAAATACTTTCCAAATATAAATAAAACTAGTCTTAGAAGATGCAATAAAAATACCATGCAGTGACCACTGCACCGACTCCTTTAAGCTGTTCATTTTTCTATGCAATGTCTGCATGATTTCAGTTAGCAATTTCAGACACATTGTCCCTTATTCCCAACTTATTGATGGAGTAAGTGCTAATGAATAATGTTTCCAAAAGGCATGAAAGATTGTAAGAGACTAGCTTCCACTATGTTAATTGCAGCTTGGTTTGTAAGTGTTCATTATGAGTTTATTTATTTAAATAGCAGACATTGGTCATTTGTGCCTTTTGGTAGATCATATACAGGCTTGGTCACATCTGACACTTGTTTTTATTATTGCAAAGAATAGTGCATCACCAATATTTCAGACAGTAAATGTTTGACTGTCTATAGGTACATCAGTGCTTGTATGATGACAGTTATGATTTTGCCTTTCTACAACATCACATAAAATAACTAAGATTCAATTAAATTGGAGACTTTCAGCTTTAATTTGAGATTTTATTTAAAAAATACATTTACAATTTAGGATTTACAGCCAGCTAAAAACAAAGTGTGTTCATTTTAGGGCCTCAAAAGTAATTCCACAAATGTTTTGTTTTATTTCAATGTAGCTGTAGGAGTCCATAAAGGAGAAAAACTCTCCCTTTGTGGATATAAAATATATTTCTTAATTATTACATTTTGGTTCCGAAAATTTCAAACTTTTTAGTCTTAACACAGATGCGGATACCATCTGATCACTGCAGCCTGAAAGACAAAATCATCAAATTTAAATCTTACAAAACACTGCTGATCTGGATGGGGGGGGGGTTGTTTGTTTTTGTTTTTTCTTGTTTCTTTGTTTGATTTTTGTTTTTGTTGTAGTCATCAAATGTAGAAGACTAAAATGTGATTACATTTGGAATGATATTACATTGAGAGTCTTAGAAATGGATCTGTGGATTTCTTCCCCTTCTTACACACTGCTTTTGGCAGAATTTCAAGGTGAGTTTTCAGAGTATATAACACAAGCTCTCCAAACACAAATGTGTTAATTCCTTCAACTATGTAAGTGCGAATTTAATGACGCATGCCCTTTCATACTTGAATACAGAATGAAGGCTAGAAGCCAAACTCTATCTGCAGATGTGTGGAAGACTTGAGAGACAAACTCATTGTGTAGTTCGGGACATACTGTACCATTGATTAACATTCATCATGCTCAATCTACCTCAAACTCTTAGTCATCCAAGCTGTGATGCAAATGCAAAGCAGCCTCCCCTCATTGACAGCTGCAGCCATGTTTATAGACAGGGGTTAATGGGAATGGAGCACCGTGTCTTTGTATTGCCTTGTATTGGGAAGACCTTCAGCTGTAAAGTTCAGGGCCGGCGCTGTTTACCCAGCGATACCCTAACATGTCAGTGACTCGTCGCTGTTAAGGTCAGGTGGGAGGGAATGGTGAAGAGCACAGCTCCCTGATGGGGGGACATGTTAATGAACATGTGTTGGCTCAACTGATGTATGTTATACCTGTTTAATGAACAGCACACGCTCTTGTAATGTATTCATAAATTGAACAGGTCAGATTAGGTTCACTTAAGTCTTAATTTAATCATAATTATTGTCAAATTCCAACCAAGAAAAGTGATGATAAAAGGTTCATATTTGTCTAAGATGGTGTGTTTTCAGTCAGTGCTCAGAGCATCTAATCACTACAAGCAGCAGTGAGTCCTTGTTGGACTGTATAAATTCTAACTTCTAGCGGATTTAGCTTAAGCCTTGCTGTTTTGAGACCCTTCTTTGTCTCCATGTTGGCAAATATTGACCACAAAAAGAAAATTGATCCTGTATTTGGAAGTGGCAGTTCTTGTTTACAGAGTGGCCATGGGTTTACAGAGAATTACCTGGATTACATTTAATACACTAAATAAACCCAAACATACCAATACTCAAACAACAAGAACAAATTCCTGGATCTATTCAAACTGGAGAGCTCTGTTTACATCTTAAATTATGGGCAATAATTTTGACAAAAACACCAAATATGGTACAAAACAGAAACTTAAAATCAAGGATCAGCTGGGGGGCTGTTAGCCATATCAAACGTCACACAACAACGCAATGCAATGATTATCGGCACCAGGGGTGTTGGAGCAGAAAAGGAAGGTAAAATCATGACAGAAATTAAATATTTACCCTTAATGGAGAGAAAAAAAATAAAACATAAAATACAGTGTTCCAGGTTCTGAGGGCAATCTCTCTCCACTTTGTTACTATTAATCCCCTGACTTGTGAGACTTCGGTTATGATCCAAAGTACTTTTTACATACTTTTGTGAGTACACTTAGTTTTCTTACACATATAACCTCAAAATATGTGCAATTTGGAATATGTGGTTTCTTTTATCATAGTGACGAGCAACATCTTGAAGTGTTGTTCCCAGGTTGATCAGTTGTCAACCTGTGTTTTGTTGTGCCAAGTACTTTGATTGTTTTAAAAAAGAGAACAGCATCAAAGTGGAGACACTTGGTCTGGGAACAGATACAGGATGCTGCTGGAGATTCTCAGTGATTCAGGTCATAGTAATCCTGAAAGGCTTGAATCAAAGAAGAAAAAGCCCCCCCCCCCCCCCCCCCCCCCCCCCTTTCAGGGACCACTGATAAAGACTTGAAGCTTTGTTTTAAAAACCCTATCCTAAATACTGAAGAAGCTTTTGGAGAGATTTCACCAGCTTTTATTGTAGCAAATTAATTTCCCCTCATGTTTTATCAGTATTAAAAATATATTGGCATATCAAAATTTTTATGCAATGTGTACATCGCTTCAGGGTTGAACATCAAATTTATGCTTGGATTGGCTCTGGTTATAATGGCTTAAAAACTGCATGACCACTCAATAAAGAATTAAGAGTCTTTTCATACATTCAGCTGTCCTGACAGACTCGGTGATTAGATAGTACTTTGTAACATATATGCAAAAACCCTAATTGAACTACGACCTCTCCAAGCAAGCCATAGCATTACTGAAGCAGAAAGACAACTGATTTCTGGAAGATCTGAACTGAACCAGAAACATCTTATTTAAATGAACTTCCAATGTGATGGCAAAACTAACCTTTTCTGTTGAAGGGCTGAGTTCAGTTCACTTAAAGCCAGTGTATCTCAATTCCAGTCCTCATGGGACGCTGTCCTGGATGTTTTAGATGTTGCCCTGCTTCAGCACACCTGATTCTCATTAATGGTTGTTAACAGGTTGACATGCAGGTCTGAACAAGTCTGTCAGTGACACAGCCACTTGTGTCATGGTGTGAAGAAGCAGGGCAACATCTAAAACATCCAGGACAGTGGCCCACGAGGACTGGAATTGAGAAATACTGACTTAAAGCAGACAAGGAGGCACATGCCTTGTCAGTTCAGTACTTTTACCCATCCACCCATCCATCCATCTTCCTTTGCTTGTACAGGGGTGCGGGGTCAGTAGCCTGAGCAAAGTAGCCCAGACTTCCCTTCCCCTGCACACTTCACCTTGAGATCCCCCCACCACCACCCCCTTTGTTAGCATTCCCAGGCCAGCTGAGAAACAGAGTCCCTCCAGCATGTCCTGGGTCTTACATGCGGTCTCCTACTGGTGAGGAATGTCCAGAAAACTTCATCAGGTAGGCATCAGGACTTTTAGGTTGTATCATTTGTTTTTGTAATCAAGAAAATGGAAATGCAAATCATCTTTTTTTTTTCTTTTTCTTTTTTAAATGTGGCTTGAAGACACAATAGCCTGGTCAACCACAGACAGAAGGCACTACCAGCATAAGTTTACTGTATCTTAAGAAAATTTATTTATAAATGTCGGATTTAAAAAATTCTGTGGATTAATTTATTTGTTTTGCTGTTAATTTCCTGCTGTAATTCATTCTCTATCATATAGACATTTATACACAGTTTATGTATTTTATTTATGTGCAGAAGCAGTCTTTGAGTGTATGCTTATGATTTTTCCGCCCATCTTTTTCCTCTTTATCCCATCCCACCACCCCCCTGAATTTAATTTGTTTTTCAAATTGGAACAAGGGCACCTCCGCATCTGTAGGGATTCCTCTTTGATGGTTAGAAAAAAAGGGGGCAGGTGAAGAACAGAATGCTTCAGCACTGTAGAGAAAAATCATCTGATATTCAATAAAATAAACCAGGCACAAGATAAAAAACAAAACAAA
Organism: Zenarchopterus dispar; assembly: GCA_028564865.1. Lineage (NCBI taxonomy): Eukaryota > Metazoa > Chordata > Actinopteri > Beloniformes > Zenarchopteridae > Zenarchopterus > Zenarchopterus dispar. The sequence goes on from JAOWBL010020018.1 coordinate 22,098, forward strand.
ACAAAAAAACAAAAAAAAAACATACACTTGATATGTGGAACCACTTTGGGGTGGGGGTGGGGAGAGGGGTTGTAACAAAGAGAAGGGGGGGGATCAGGTAAGCCAGGTTAAATGGCCCCTGTAGACCAGCTGGCTGATTTTAAAAACTCAAAGGCCACCTGCCTGGCACCCTTAGGCCTGTAATTGCCATCACTCCACTGACAGCTAGAAAATCGCACAAGAGGGGGATTATCTTGTGGCAAAAGGTTCTTGTGCGCAGCAGAAACACACAGTTGATTGCATTAAAGGACCCATGGAGCCCACCCCTGTGGAGGAATTAAATATAAAAGCTGTGGTAGCTGTACATAGTGACTTTTAGATGGTTCCATTTAGAGGCTACTGTTAATCAGTGGTGATGAACTAGAGATCAATGCACATCCGATGAAACTAGTTAGAGGATGGATCCAAAAAAATCTTAATATTTAAAGTGAACCTTCATAATAAGACTACATGTCAATATAATTTAAAAAAGGTAATTTGATAGTAATCCACACATTACTAAAATTCACAGTTGTGATTTTTTTTTTTTTTGGCTTAATTTCAAACCTTAACCTTTTGAAAGTTGATATTAAATCACATTTCTATCAGTCTCTTGGTTCTCTCACACACTTCATGATATCAACCAAAATCCAAGTTATAATGGACAAAAGAAGAGTAACACAAAAGACTTTGAACTCCGTTAATGTCATATTTATACATGGAATGTACCAAATACAGTTGCAGGCGGGAGGATTGAGTTGTCAAGTTTTGGTGCAATCATGAATTTGCGTTGTTGGGCTAAGACTTTCGTCACCACTGGAATTCCCTCTGTATGTTAACCAAAGTGTGAGCTTTGCTACGTAAGCTTTTATATTTTAAAGCAAACATCTTGTCCCCCTCCCCCAATCCCATAAGACATCATTACATCAAACGCTCTTGAGATTTCATAGTAACACACTTAAAAATTACCAACAGGGGCATGATCTAGGTCTTAGGTGTCTTGTTTTCAACTCCTGAGAGGTAAAATAAGACTTACTTTCAGAAGGACCTGTTTAAAAAGCCAATGGCAGCAAGAACAAGTGATTTTTCCTTTTTTAAAATTTTATTATTTGTTAGTCCTCATTACAGCTCCAGTGGGACACATTTTCAGCCTCAACTCTAGCAATGATGCTATTGGACAATTTGATCACAATGAATATTAATAATAATTGTATTGTAGAGTAGTAACTCCTACTGCCCATTCGCACTGTGGTAATACAGTACATGGAAAAAGAAGCTTCCAAAGGACTCTTTAAAAAGTGTATGGATGATGTCAGTTTTAGTTCTTCTTTTATATTCTACAGGACGCACCTCTTTGGGGTAACTGATGGAGGGAATTTGAGCATCTGATAAAACACGATTCCTGTTAGAACCTCTGTATCAAGTAAACTTTTTTTTTTTTTAAAGTCAATCAGCGACCATATGAAGCCAGAATCAATGTGAAGAAAGGGCTTTAGACTGTCACCTAAAATGTGGGCCTGGATAAAATCAAAACTATATAACAACAAGCCACACAAAAGACTAAAAACACTGCAGTTTGAAAAAGTGCCTGTTGCATCATCCTCACGTCTGACCTGTAGACGAACTGGAGTGGGTCCAGCTTATCTATGACGCAGCCAAGAGAGCGTCCTTCACAATCTTCTCAAAGGATTTCATAAGAAAAGTCAGCGCAACAGGTTTAAAGTCATTAAGAGGCTTAGCAGCTCTGGTTATGGGCACAGAGGTAATGAATCCTTCCAAAAGCTGAAGACCTGGTGTAAAAATGAAATAGAACAAATCTGCCAGCTGGTCAGCACAGTTCTCGAGGATATGGCCACTTTTTCAATCAAGATGGGAACTTTTTCTTCCTTGCAGCAGTGGAAGGCAACCACAAGCTTGTGTTTTGTTTTGTTTTCCTCGCACACAAGAAAGAGTCTAGGATATGACAACACCCCAAAAAAGGATACAAAGCAAATGGTGAGACACAGGACAGTCAACTCCTTGGGTTACAACCCAGCAGTTCACCTGCATTAAAACAAGTTGCTCTCCTGTGAGAACAATGATGAACACGGTGACCTTAGTGACCGACATGATGGCAGTGTGGTCAGTGACGCTTATCTGACTCCAACAACTCTCAAGCTGCTAATTGCCCCTCAAGTGGTTCAAGACCTGGAACTCATCACTCATCAGAACTTAAGAGGCCTCTTGGATGAGAGGTGAAATGTAGTCAATTAAGTAGGAATGATGCTTGTAAAAAAGAATTCACCTGTCTTTTTAATGGATGAGAATTGAAATGACTATTCTTTAATTAGGACCACTCCCCTCATGCCTGGTTGCTTGCTGTCCTAAATAGAGTAGTGTCACTGTGTGACACTTGATTTTCCAGTTTACCACTCCGGGGGACCATAAATAAATGTTTGCTGAATTTGACAAAAGGAATTGAATTAGAATTGCTGACTCAACCTTTAAATGGTGGTACTAGATTCACTACAGGTGTGAATAGGAGTGTTGCTTTAATTCTTTTTTTTTTCTTTTTGTCAGATTGGACTGGCTGCAGTTTCACAGAACTCATTACAGAATAAAGTAGCACAGTGGATAGATGGAGTTACAGTTAGTCATGTCATTTTCAGCTTCACTTGCAAACGTGGATATAGTGTACCACTAAAACAACTCCAAGATAATGTAAACTCATTTGGTGACATGAATATATCTAATACTTGGCTATTTATAGTGGTGTGTGTGTGTGTGTGTGTGTGTGCACTGACATGATGAAGCAGCTTCTTGACTGAAAATCCCTCATTTCATCACTTCTGTGATAGTACAGCACACAACAGATATCAAAAGCCTATCATTGAAGCATGATTGGCTGTCGTAGCCTTGCAGCTCTCACATAAATGTCATTGCAAAATGTCTGACTACAAAATGTAAAATGGCTCAGTTGAGAGCAGAAAGTTAAAAAGAAATGCATAAATGCAGGTCTCCAAAATCAATTAAGTGAATTGGAATAAAGTACATCAAAGTCGAACAGTTCACTCATTTCAGTGGGGGCTTAAAAAAAAATGTATATGTTGGTCATCACCACAGCAGAAAATGGAAAGGAAACCACTCCAGGGGGTTCAGGATCAGGCTTGCTTTAATATTTAGCTCATTTAAAGCATGCATTCAAATGATGCACATACAGCATGAAATTTAATTTCAATTTTTGCAACTTCTGTTCAGTTATTCTCACATCCGTACTTTGAAATCAAAGTGAATAACTGAAAGAAAAGGAATAGGACCCCACACTGAGGTTCCCCACACAAAACACGTCTTGTCACTCTGAATGCTGACAGTCTTTGTAGCAAGGAAAGACAATGAATTATTTCTTTTCTTGTAACTCCCAAACCTTTTGAAGAAGAGGAAAAAAGTTTAATTGACACTCTGCCTCACCTTGCTTCAAAGAGGACACACCATGTTCTTCTCAAGGGACTCTCACATTAAAAGATGGAACAAAAGGAGGGGAACATTTTCATTCAGCAGGCCTATACTGCATGTATCTCTGCATTACTAAACATTTCCCTCAAGAGGCATAAGTCCAGGAAAGAAAATTGTTGAAGTTTCCATAAAGAATGCAAAATTACCACTGAGTCTTAACCTCAAGGTCTAAGTCAGAGTCAAATTAGTTAAAATACCTTCATAATAAATTAGATGTATTACGGTGAACAGAATAATTTAGGATTTCACAGCTATTGTCCAGAAGTTGCAGAGATAAATTCAGGACAGCAGTGGCAGGTGATGATCCTTTTGATTAGTGTGGAAAGTCTCTGAGCCTCTGTAGGCTAGTTCGATGTTGAGGAACACTGCTTTAGCTTTACAGCTATGTCAATCTAATATATGCAAATAATTAATCAGTCTCCGCTCCCTTGATCTCGTTTTAACAACTTGCTTTTGACACTGTGGCAGTTCCCAAACGAGTCCATTAACGCTCTTACTTCGACTCCACTTCCAGTGATGTTGACATTTTTGCATGAGGAGTCTCACCCCAAATGACTCTCTGGCTGGGGACTTTCTTCTTGCTTGGCCAGCTACACAAACACAAATCCTGCAGACACATTAGTTTTCCTCATTTCTTCTCTACCACTCGCTCACACAGTTTGTGAGCATGTCCTGCAGCATGAGCATCTCCACTGACATCAGCCACTGCATGTATTCATGAATACCCCTGACATCCTCAGTGATAACATGCCTGCAAAGGAAAATGTCCAGCAAGGACATGTTTAATTTAATTTTTTGAAAAATGAATAACCTCACGTGGCTATTTTTGAGCCTAATATACATCTACTATGAATGCTTACTAAATGTGGTACTACCATCTAAACTTTGGGACCACTGTATGGCACCATATTGAAAGATGATGGTCCTACCCTGTTTAATTCAGAAATGGGCAAATGGGTTAAATGAGCAACCTTGATTTCACCTGGAACCTGTATTTTTTTTTTAGTTCAACAACCACAAGTTTTTCATGTTAGCTTTGCTTATCTCAATTTAAACTGACTTTTAAGGACAGCTACCTCATACTGATAAAATCTTTCCTACCAAAATCCACCATGTACTGCTGAGCCTTGAAACAAGGAGTGGCAGAACTCTCATCAAGTATTACTGAGACTCTTGACAAGCCAAAACTCAGCAAACAAACCACAGCCTAGGTATAGACCCTTGGTTCCTGCTTAGTCATAACCGTAACTAGAATTATCTTAAATATTTATTCTGATTAAGTTTGTCCATCATAATGTCAATCAAAGACTGGCAGAGCTATGATCAAATACCAGTGGAACCCTCTACAAGTTGAAACTTGGGTAGCTGACCAAGATCTTGGGGTTTCATCCCACCCTGATTTGCCTGTCACTCTACAACAGGTTAAATCTGGACTCATGAGAAGACATGACCATGTCCACTCCCCCAGCCTTAAATGGTTTTCATAAGGTTTGACAATTGTGTAATCCCAGTCTCTTGTGGTCCTAGTCTTGCATAGCATTGTGCATGTGAAAATGTTCTCACTTCCACTATGAAACATAGCTATTAGATTTTCCTTTTTTAAAAAAAAAAAATATATATATATATATATATATTTTACCCAATGGTGATCACCAATTGCGATCGTTCAAGGTTTTTCTCTGATCACATCTCATTCTGGAAGATGATGGTTGCCCACTATCATCCCAGTTTTTAATAATGTGGTGGACAGTTCTTCTGCCCATTTTTTGGCAGTCTCAGCAATATCCTTTGTTTTCTTTGTTTGCCAATAACTTGGACCCTCTGAAACAGATTAACATCTTCTCCACAACCACAGGTTGTGTGTTTCAACATTATCGTTTAGGAAATTAGAAGGTACTCACTGAAACAGTTAGGGTGCTAACTGAAATAAAACTATACCTGCAATAAGAAATCAATGAGATGTTCTTATCTGTTTGCTTCGTTGAATCTAGGTGGTGAATTTTTTGTTTTGTTTTGTTTTGGATTGGCAAAAATTGAAGTGATGCCATTTGCAGTTTTTTGCCCATTTATCAGCCATTTTGTGGTGTTGTCCCATGAGGCCATGCAACACACAGTATCTGTTAGGCCCATGAAGACTGAAGCTGGGAAACCTCATCAACTTTGCCTCATAATACACCTCAGCCAAAAAGTGAAAATAACATTTTTACAATTTATAAAACTGCAATATTTTTGCGACTTATCTGTGCATGCAATGTTAATCATTCTTGGATGTTTTTAAATTTGTGTTCAGTTACTGTAGTTACTAGAGACAATTGTGTATTTCAGGATTTTGCTTGCTAAAATGCAGCTTGTAGCAGCATTTAGGAATGGTTGCTCTTTTTATTAAGAGCAACCATTCCTTTGTGTAGCTTTAGCTAAATTGTGGTTCCCATCATTCCAGGAGATTCCCTGTCTGGAATTTGAGAATCATGAAGGTGGTATCACCTACTGCAGAGACGAATGTTTATTTTTATCATGACAGTTGCTGATCTTTCACCCATAAGACTGGAGTTCAAGCCTTATGCGATATCATTGTTTGTTTACTTTCACTTAAAAATGGACTCTCTGCATGAGGCAGAAGAAAAGGTTTCACATGCACTTGCTCACATGACTGCACAAGGTCACCCATGTGAACTGGATTGCCTTTATTATTGACCTGAATGGATGATTAAGCTTGTTCCAGGCCAGGAGAAGGTGCCATTTATCCAACCTGATTCATATTTATGGGGTTGGCAACTGATAATGACCATTTAATGGGCTGAAAACAAATTGTGCAAAATGAAAATAACTAGTTGGGAATGCAGCTAATGACTTTGAAGTACTTCAGTTTTCATTACCACACCAACATAAATAAATATAAATTATTTCTACAGAGTCAAAATCTCGAAAAACTATGGCTTAAAACATCTATATATATATATCAAGATCTTAAGGTTGGTTTTAGCAAATAAATAAATAAATAACCTCAAGAGATCCACTATTAACAGCAATAACTTGAAATGTCTTATGATGCTTTCGGTCTCTTGCATAGTTGTGGATGAATTTTGGCCTAAAAATTTACAGTTTTGCTTTAGTTCATGGAAGCTTGTGTTATGCACCACTCTTTCAAGCTTTGCTACGGGTTGAAGTATGAACATCAGTGGAGGGGAAAGAAACAACAACGAAAAATTAAAACCAGTCTCACTGGCCTACAAAAAACACTTATGTGCTGTTGGATCTGGCTTGAATTTTTTTTTTTTTTTTTTTTTTGTCTGACGACATGATGCTGCACTTTGACCAAGATAATTGAAGACAATAAATTGAAATGATGCATCTTAAGCAGTTAATTTTACAGTTTGACCTTGGAGTCCTATTTAAAATCTCAGAATTAATAGTTAAATAAATTTTCTGACCCATTCACAGATTTGTGTTCTGAACAATAAGCAGTTTCTTTTTGAAGATTAGTGGCAGGGAATTTAGCCATTTGAACACCGGTGAAGGTAATTGACCTTAAAACCTTAAAAAGGTTGATTTATAAAAAGGTTTGAAAGTAAACTCCACAGAAGACATATTATTAATTGATATTGTTTTATGTTGGATGTGAATATTCCTCTACAAGTTAGGAAAAAATCTTACAATAATACTCAAAAAGACAAATGAACCTGAGGAATTATAATGGTGAAGGGGGAAAAAAACAATCAGGCAAACTGGCTTTCCAAATAAATCACTCTGCTCATATTTTTCAAAGACTTTGCCTTCCCCGGCAGCATGAAAATCCATAGAGAGTACACCAAATAGAGATGGTCATCTGGGAAGATGATGATAATTGATGGCAATGACTGTGAATTGTACGGCTGAGAAAAATCAGTCAAAGTGTGACAGCAGACCAGCTGTGTGGCTGCTCTCCAATATTGAGGGGGGAGAGAAAAGAAAAAATAAAAAGTTTATTTTCATGTGTGGCTGAATGAGGCAGTGGCAGAGAGGGAGGAGATGTCCGTAGGGATGAGAGCTAGCAAATCCAACATTTTGCTTTTTCCTTGCTGCTTCTGCTGGGCTTAAACTCTGCAGTTGGTGCCACTGACTAAAACACACAATTTTAGAGCATTGTTTAGGAACAAAATGCAAACAAAACATTGTGAGTCTATCGACCTGTCACTCATGGTGGGTGGTGTTTATGCAGAAGGAAAAACGAGCAACATCCCACAGAGAATGCCATAGATTTTTAAGAATTGCATGTATGAGCCAGCAGACCAGAAGAAAACTAATCAATTCTTATTGTAACTCATACTCTTAATTTGGTGGCTTATCAAAGTCTATTATTTATTTTCATTATGATGTGAATATGTTAACACAGACTGAAAGTTTCCTTTTTTATGGAAAGTCTGACCTATGTGTGTAGGTGGAATCATTACGCTTTCAGCAAACAGGGCTGTAGTGTGTTTAAAAAAAAAAATTAAAAAAAAAAAACTTTAATCAGTTTTTTAAAGATGAGAATCACAAAAAGATTGATGTATTCCACTGTATTTTAATGAGGCCTTTCTTCCAGATTAACAAATTGACTTGTCTGCTTCTTCCCCCACCAATCAGAAATGAAAATTTGACAATTTTTCTTGAATTCAGATTAACTCATTGCCCAAATGAAAGCACCTCCAGCATCATTGACAGGCTGTCAGCTGCCGCATGCTACAGAGTTAATGATGCATTTCTCAGAGGGGAAAACATGTATTCTGTGGTGTTGAAATGAGAGTGCACCACTTTAGTGAGGGGAAAAAATATGAAAGAAACTTGTGCCAATCAGTGTTCTATCATTTCTAAGTCTGGAAATCCTCTGAAACGGTTACATTTTAAAATATTATTCAGTATTAACCAAAGTCTAACCAAAAATGTATGTGCTTATATGTGGTGTAAAAACAAGGTTATGGGTATATAAGCTTAGTTTCAGCCAGTTCCTAACAAAGACCGTTTTTGGGAATCCAGTTTCAAAATGACATGCCGTATTTGACACCGCTGTATTCCAACTACAAGGTGTATTTGCACAACTTTGATGTTCAAATAATATATACATGTGAAATTATAGAAGTGTCAAATTAAAATAACTATACCGATCATCGGGGCAGTGTAAATAAAGATGAACCACTATGAAAAGTGGTTATAAAAAGAAATGATAATCTGAACATTCTAGTAACCCATGTTATAGCAATCGACTAATTACTATACCAGCATTAGCTTTCCTATCATGTAATAGTTTTTAGAAAGGGTTTTTGGAGAGGAATATTCTCACAGACTTTCCAAACTGGCCTGTCCCAGATAATGCACTATAAAATTTGCTTTATTAAATATAAATGTGATGTTCAGTATAAACACATTGACTGTTGTGGGTTTGTTTTGTATCAGTTGGCCTTTTCAGACCATAGCTCATGAACGGCTTCACCAATAATGATGATTAACACTTTTCTCTGGAATCTTCATTGCTAAGTGAATTGATGAACATTTCACAAAGGTCAGGTTTAAGTGTAATACCATTGATGCAGGATCAGAAATTACACAAATAGTAAAATATTTAAAAAAAATGGAGCTTTGCACTAGAATCTTTTTTTTATGACAGGAAAACAAAGAAAAGGCTTAATTTGAAGCTAGACTGTCAAAAGTGAAGTGGTTTTGAAGTGTTTTGTTGGTTTTTTGTTTGTTTTTTGTCCCCCTAGCTGCCGCCTCAATTAGTTTTTCTTTCAGAATTGTTTCAATCTGTTGTGTCTCAGCTTTAAAGTTATTGCAAATCTTGTGTTTGCACATCTGTAGCATGTAGTGGGTGGTGGCACATTGTATTCTCTTATGTGTTCACATTGCTTGCTGTTAGAATTGTTTTGTTCGGGTGGAAATTTAAAAAAAAAACTTTTTTTCATTTTATTGCAAGACCCCTTTAAGTTTTTCGACTGATTTCACAAGTTCCACAAGACATGAAGGAAATGTCTCTTGATCTATTTCTTGATGCTTGGTTTTTAGGAAGATTGATGCCTGCTCCAACACGGTGATGGGATTTATCCAAATAATCAAAAGGAGGCATGCAAAAATATTTCACATAAATATCAATTATTAGCTTGATTTGTTACTGTGTTTTATGACTCACCTACAGTTCGTCTCTGACTTGCACTGCAATCAGTAGAACCAGTAAGGAGTGTTTTAATCTGTAAGTGTGTGTGTGTGTGTGTGTGTGTGTGTGTGTGTGTTTGGAGGGGGTGCCTCACAAAGTCAAATTTCCTTGAGTCAGAAACTCTGGAAAAGTTTCTTCAAAAGTCACTTTAACAATTGCCACTTTTTTTTTGTTCCTCAGCCTTACAAATTAAAATGAAATCATTCAGAACTCCAAAAGTCAAGTTCTAAAGTAATTTGAATGCAGCAGTACTCTTCAGCAAAGGGTAGGAAAGCCAAAGACTAAAGAGCTGAGGCTTTGTGATCTTCAGTGGGTAAGTTGGGAACTTTTACAACCTAAGACACTCTTAACAGCACAATCCTTGTCGACGCAGACTCTAAATCTACCTCTTAACCACTCCCACAACAGGTGTAAACCATAGTTCAGTGCAAACTCTGTACAGAGAGGCCCAGTTGGATTCAGATCTTGCTGGGAGGTGATGGGACTTAACAGCACGCTAAATCCTCCATTAATGCTAAAACATTAAGAAAAAATTCAAGATGTCGTGGAGAAACACAAAATGTCAAACACAATAATTACAGCTCTGAACAGCAGTGACAGGAAGACGTGCTGCGCTGCAATATGTAAGACTGCAGCTGAGTCTGGGAAACCTGCATGAGGTAGGGATCGACTCCTGGCACTTCTTGGATCTAATTTGTGCCTTTTGCAAGCCATTCAGTGTGGAGAAAGATAAACAGGTTTGTAGATGTCTGAAATACAGATGTGATGCAGGGGAGCTTGAATGCAATGTTCTTCTGACATGCAGGATATGGCATCAAGATGTTTGTTCAGAACTCAGTGAAACAAAACAAAATGGAACCGATGGAATTCTGATTACAAACTTGTCAGGGTTCCTTCAAGCCCGCCGTTGCTGCATTTTTACATCAATCACAAAAGGCTCAGCTTGAAAAGGAAAGCTAAGCCAAATACATCATTCAGCAGGGAATTCACACTGTTATCACAAAATAGTGAAAGTGTACATCTGCAGACAGATCTCGGCTGGAATTGCTGCTGACATGTGTCACTGTGCGAGATAAACAAAACATCTGGCACTTGAAGGGATTTAAAGAAATCTGTCATGCTGTATAGAAGAGCTTTACATCATATGTGGGTGTCTGCAGAGTATAAGAATAGACCCCCCCACCCCCCTTAATTTCATCTTTTTTTTTTGACAAGACTGAACTTAGCATATTATACAAATAAGTGACTGTTTTTGTTTTTTTCACTGTTCATGTGGATCATTTATCTCTACTTTGTAGCATGCTTTATAATGATGGCAATGGAGTTGTGCAGAGTATAATAGTAAAGCATGTACATGTCATCTAAGGAACCCTCTGAATTAAATTCGGAGCCTGTAAAGTTTGTCTGGCCTCAAGTACAACTGCTTGGAATCACCTTCAGTTGGATTCAGTAAATCTCACATCAATGAGATCTCTCAAAAATTCGTATTTGATTTGCAGAATATTACCAAAATCAGAAGGATCCTTTTCATAATCATAACCTTTGTCAACATACATCTCACCAAAAAGATGGAAATGAATCTTCTGCTTCTTCAACCATCCCTAGTTAGAGTTGGCGCAGTGGGTAGCCAGTCCGGCACTCAGGGAGCAGTTGGGAGGTTAAGGGCCTTGCTCGGGGGCCCACAGGGGACTTGAAGCTGGGTCCTCCAGGTCCTCTGTAATCACTAAGCTACCACCCTAGAGACTGCACTATTGCAATGATATTTTACCAGGAATTTCCATATTCTCCTGAGACCCGGCAGTGCATTTTTGTTTATAATTACCTGCTTTGTCCTTGAAGTGAAATGTTTGACCAATACAGAAGATAAAAATGCATTGCTGGATCTCAAGGAAAAAAAAACAAAAAACAAAAAAATCCTGATCTCAAACATGAATCCAAAGTACTGACCAAGAGCGGTACCAATAAGATCATGATTTGAGATCACATTTCACCTGTACTAGCCCTTTTACATCACCTTCTTGTTAAATTTAGGACAAATTTAGGAAGACATAATTAGGGTATTCATTACCACTAGAATTGCACAAAACCTAAATTTCAGAACCAGTAATGGAAACGTAATTTTTTAAATAAACTGTCAAATATCGCAAACACCTTTTTACACATTCATGAGGGGGTTTTTCAGATGTATCGGTAGTCCAGTACAGTTCAAAGATGAAATTAAATGACTTTTTCTGCATTATAACGTCTCTGGCATTGGTGGATGGAATGTCGTTGGTCAATCAAAAACAATCAAACTCTAGCCACCAGCTGTTTTTAGCTTCATTTATATGATGTAGTTGTGCTACATTGTATAAATGTACCTTTTTCAGATTTGTCACCTTTTGTTAGTTGAAAAATTGCCATTGAAATCCTCCTAAAAATAAAATAAGGGCATCTGAAGGATCTTGTTGACCTTTATCAACTTTTCTTGTGAAACACCTTCCAGCTTGGGCACAGGACTCACTTCCTAATATTTTAAGACAAAGCATATATATATATATATATATATATATATATATATATATATATATATATATATATATATGTATATATATATATATAT
>JAOWBL010020039.1:0-34353 GCA_028564865.1 Zenarchopterus dispar
AAAAAAAATCAAAAATCCTCACCAGTTGAACCAAATCTAAGTTTGCAGTGTTGGCTCTGCAGTTGTCCAGCAATCAGATAACTGCCTTTTTTTTTTTTTACTTCTCTCAAAACATCATTCAATTCTCAGACACTTTTGTTTTCTTAAGTATTTAACGCATCTTAGACACAGTTTCCAGAAATATAACTATTCTGTGACAGTTGAGATCATTCACACTGTGATCCAAATGTTTTTGTTGTGAACTACTTATATTCTTTTAGCTGTTAAAATATAAAATTAATTTCATAACACACAGTCATTTAAATGTTGGCTTTCCAGTCTTCAGATATGAGAGGGTGTTGTACTTTACTCTTTTTGCAAAGTTTTCTAGTTTATGGTCAGTACATTTATTTGGGGAAAGATTTAAAATCATTCAATCTTTCAAACAAGTCTCAAAGGATCAGTCTGCCATATTTCTTAATATTTTCCACTATTTTCATAAAATCACAGTCTAAGATTTTGTTTTTTGCTTCCATTTTTTAAAAAGACCAAGCTAACTGAGCTTAAAAAAAATTAAATTTCTTTTTATTTTTACATTTTTGTTCCTCTAACCACTTTTTTGTTGTTTTGTTTATTTAATGACAACATTTAGCATTCAGACTTTCAGTTTGCAGGAAATGCAGTTTTCTAGTCATTTTTATTTCTGGCAGGGGAGTACATTGCTGCTACTTTTTCTTACCTTTCAGCCTTACCAGCCACATTATTTTATGTTTTTTGAAAAATGCTCAAAATGTAAATCCAAAAGCCATCATGTTTTGAGCAACATGAGATGTTTTATTAGGATGTTGGACTTTGACGCTGTATGCAGTAACAGTAATGATGAAAATGGTGACTCCAAATTTAACGCATTTGACTGAGCACATGTGGCATTTAGGATACATAGCAGGACAGGTGACATGTCTGTGGATGTTAGCCAGACAGGAAACAAATCATGAGTGCCACAAGTAGAAGCAGAATCTGTAGGAAACGCTGACATGAATGAGCTCAACTTCACCTGGTTTACAGTTACTCTTGTGTTTTGGCTTGATAAGTCTGAACTAGCTTCTAAATAAACCTGAAAACATGCCAGGGCAACATACATGAGGGCAGCTTTTGTAGGGAGACACATTCATGGTTTTATTTACATTTCAATGTTTATTTTTATAGCTGATATGAGTTGCTAGTACATTGCTTCTTTTATTTTTTTATTTTTTAAACTGAGGAAAAACATCTCTGGTTGTTGCATCATCGTGTGTAATAGTGCTGAAGGAGGTGTTTTGACATAAACTCTAAAACTCTGGAGTTCCTCTAGTTTTCAACTTCTGTTGTCTAATTAAAGCCCAAAACACAGATTTGAGGTGTGTCGGTTCTCTGCATAAGCTCAGCTGTTGTGCCTAATTGGTTCAGCTCGTCAAATTGCTTCTCTCTCGCTCTCTCTCTCGCTCTCTCTCTCACACACACTCACACAAAAACAGCATTGTGGTGACTGAGTGTTGTTAAGAGCAGTGTGTTCTTCTCACCATCACACGTCTCTGCATGGATCTGTAGTTATCTTTGTTGTTGACTCAGCTTAATTTAACAATAATAATGATTATAAGAATAATAATGTAAAGAGGGCAAGAGTGTGTTTTCATTTGGTTTTAATTTATTTTATTCTTTTTAAAAAGATGCTTGTTTTATTTGGTATGTTACTCTGTAGACATTATTAATTTAAGTTTTTGTTCAGAGATGACAAAAATAGGTTGGCAGCTGCTTGTAAATCTGTAGCAGCTGTTTTTCTCAGGGAAAAACTTATAAATTTGAACAGACACAAGGATCAAATTTGATACATGTTAATATTAAACGTATAAATCTGTTTAGCTAGATTTTTTGGGGGGGGGGGCACTGATGATGATGGTCCAGCAGATCCTGATGAGTCCAGATCACATGGTCTCACCAAAGGTGTGTTTTGTCGTCTTGTGGCAGGGGGTGATATGCTTCCTCCATATGGTCAAAAGTAGTGTTGCTGATTAGCGTAGTATTATAGACAAATATTAAACATGTGTACCTACTTTGTTATTGTTTAAATTAAGATGCTGTGTTGTAATATTTAGGCAGAGTTTGGCACTGCTGAACCTAGTTGATAATACAGAATCCACACAGTTTATACGTGATAGTCACATGATTACAATCAATCTGTTACAAACACACTGTGGCCAAGACGCATCGCAGGCAGGGAAATGGGTTACATTTACGCTACGCTTATCATGATGCGCCTAATGTCAGCGCCTCCACACTGGATGCAAAAGTATGGGATCATGGTGCTTTACACTGTGCTGCGTGTGTATTTTTAATTTATTTTATTTTTTGCCAATTCTACATGTTAATTTTTCCCTAGAATTATCCATCTGTTGGCACCACTCACATCAATGAGCAGAGTCAGTGTTCCTGAGCGGCAGTCAGATGCAGCTTCTTTTCATCATACATGAGATGATACAATAGAACCTATGTTTGAATGTTTTTTTTTTTTTTTCTGTAACTTTAGCTAATCCCTCCCCCCTCCTGGGTCTGCAGCTTCTCCCTCCTTATGTTTCTGCTCCATTGTACATAGAAACAGGAAGGAAAAGGACATCCTGGGCGCTGCTGTGGCCTTTGACAGGAGGTGTCCTTCTGTTTCATCTGTTGAGAGTGCGCACACACACGTGCACTAACAGGATGTTTGGCAGCAGCTTGTGAACCTTGTGTGTGTGAGGGTGTGCTTTTTGTCTCCTGATGACTTGGCTTCCTTTTTATTCAGATTTAAATGCGTCACAGAGCCTGGTGTCAGAAATAGCACAGCACACCCCTCCACACACCCCCTCCAGAGACCCTTAATGTGCTGTAATTAAACTAAGAGTACAATAGAAGCATCAGCAGCAGTTACAGATTTAGTTTTAATCCACAGTGACTCGGTTGGGGATCCATATGAATGTGTGATTGATGTAAGACACCAGTCCTTCAAAGCCAGTGACATGTTTCACCAGTGGATCTACACATAGCTGACGCCTGCTGGATGTAGTTCTAAGCATGCTTCATTTCTATTTATAGAGCTTTTTTTAAAACAAAACATTAAACTATCTCTGAAATGTTTATTTTCACTTTGTCAGAACATGTAAGCGCTCTTACCTTTTCAGCACCCACACAACATTTTTAATAAATACAAAGTCGTCCAAGTTGTATCCAGATGACCTTGTTTATGCCCCAGACTTCAGGTCCTTTTAACCTTATTAGCCTTCGCTATCTTGGATCATGACAAAAACACAAAATAGCATTGGCTCAGCGGGTTGGAGGAGGTTGTGCTCCAGCTGGATGGTTGGTGGTTTGGAAAGTGCTTTGAAAAGCCAAGACAGGATACAAAAAGTTAAAAAAAAAACAACAAAAAAACAAAAAACCCAAGCATGTGAGATGGCAATCTAAATCCAGCACCTAAAGCAGCATTGGCCTGTTGAGCATGCTCAGATGAAGCTGACAAACGCAGCCTGCAGCCGCTACCATTGCCCTTCTTCATTGTGTACAGGCCAGTAATGTTGCTAGTACATCTTTGGCAACCTACTGACATATTACATATCTTTTACTATTCACTGCTGTAAAGCTGCATGGAGAACTATGATTCAGTCTCCCACTCAGACTCATTACAGTGGCCCCTCCCTGCTTAATGCACAACTAACAGATCAATATGTGATCAGGCACGGGAGGAAATCTGATCGTGGTACAGCGTTCAGGGGATTTAGTTGATTTAGGCATTTTCAGGAACTTGAAGAGAAAAAAAGTGTCCAGTTATGAACAGACTATTTTGTGAACCAGACTGTATATTGAGCTCCTATCAGCTCATTTTACACATTTCTTAGCAGTAATAACCTAATAAAAGTGAATATCTAAGCAGTCTGGTCTTTAGTTCAGCAGAAAGCTGGAACTAGTTAAACCTCCCACCTCTCAGGAGGAAAATCATGAAAATGCAGATTCACAAAAAACAACAACCACAACAACAACAACAAAAAAACAACTGCATTGACTCTTCAGTTGAGTTTATTATTGAGTATGCTACACAGGGTGATGATGGAGAAGAAGAACTCATTTAAAACCCAAAAGAACTCCATCAGAACTGTTTCAGGCAGGACGGACATTTGCTTTGACTGATTGGGAGGACAGGGCAAAGATTTGTCCAGCAATAAAACTTCAAACAAACATCATGTAATGATGGTAGTAAAGACATGCAGTCTTTACTTTAAGAGCCCAGTGCGTCATAGGAGGGTCCCCAGCAACCAAGGCCTATAGCTGTATAACTAAAAGGATACCTCATGGTTAGTTGGGCCAGCCTTGGCTACAAGCTTGATCATAAAAGGAATATTTTAAACCTAATGTTGAAGGTAAAGGCGATGGCTTCCTCCTGAAGCCAGACTGGGAGCTGCCTCCACAAGAATGAGACCTTCTAATTCAGAAAACACTGGGAATCCCAACTACTCCTGCAGCTTGAGAGCCAGGCGCTCCGTTGGGGGTAACGGGAACTGTGAGTACTACAGGATGATGGATTAAAAAAAGAACAAAACAAATCTTCATATTTAAGGATTTCATATGTGAGAAGAGAAACAGATTACAGAATTTTTTTTTTTTCTGCTTATCAGAACCCTGGCTGCAATGTTCATTTATTTTTTAAATGAATTGATGGCTGTGAAGAGTTATTTTACAACATCTTTCAAATAAGGACTTTGGTCTTGTTTTTTTTTTGTTGTTTTTTTTTAAATGAATTAATTTTTTTTTTTTTTAAATTTCCAGCCTTTTGTTGTCCCTGTTCCAACCTTTTTGAGAAACCTCATCAAACTCTACATGAACTCATACTTTCCATGAAATTGGAAAATGTCTGAATTTCACCATCTGATATGTTGTTTTTGTTAAAGTTAATTATAGGTTCATTAGATTTGAAAATTATTGCATTCTATTTTTATTTAGCTTTTACACAGTGACCCAACATTTTTGGAATTAGTGTTTTGTATATATATATATATATTGAAAATTCAGTTAAACACAAATAAAAAGGCAGGAAATGGGGGGGGGGGGGGGGGTCATATTAGTTGCATCTTTACTGCCCAGTATTATTTCAGGCTGCAGGCACAGAGAGGGTAACACGATCAGTTAATGAGGATAGCCTAAATATTTTCTAAGCTGGGCTTGTTGTTTGAGTAGCCGCTCCTTTGCTTTTTCTGAATTTCGATACTTTCAAGAATAAAACACAGATGATCTTGACAGTACCTTTTCCTGCGTCCTCAGATCTCTGCACGGTGGATCGACTGTCTGCTCGCAGTGCTGCAAAGCTCAGCATTTCATAAAAGCACATGCAGTGTTCCGAGTTAGGGGCTCACAGACGGTATGTGAGGTGAATGTTGACATCACTCTCTCATGTGACCCCCTCCGCCACCCTCCCACTCCAAACTCCCATGACTCCCCCTGTAGAGAGCCACAACAAACTGGCTCTGGCTGTTATGAATGGGTACGACTGTGATGCTGCAAGAAAAACAAGGAGATGTTTAAAAAAAAAACTTCCAAGGCCAACAGAACTGACTGCGATCTGACTGCAATCCAAACACAGCCTAATGGGAAAAAAACAGATGTGAGAACAGAAAAAACATCTAGGCTCCCTGACAAGTAAAGGTGTAGTTTTACAGTTTGTGTTCATTATTTGGAATTGTTCTGTAGTGGCTGGTGGCAGGACACTTGCTGTAACAAATCAGGATTCTTTCAAAATAAAAAGTAGTTTCCTCAAACTGTAGTTTTGATATCAGAGAAATGCATGTATTACTCTGCAAAATGTCTAGATATATATCTCAAATCTGAAATGATAGGGGACAATATGAAAAATAGAGGGAAAAAGCTGATTCATTCTTTCAGTTTGCCTTCAATTTAGATGTGAACCATAGATATATGTATTTGTTTTTCAAATAATGCACATCAGTTTTCACATCATGCTTCCTACAAAAAAACGGATTTGTCTGAACATAATGCACATGTCTTTTTATGTGATGGTCCATCTCTAGATGCCTCTGAGCCCAGACATGTCATGCTGCTTCTGGTCAAATTTAATACAAGACGTTGTTTTTGCAAAGTAAAGTTTTAAAGGGGCATTTGTGAATGTAGTTGCGTATTGTAGTGCTTAATAAAGTTTCCTCACTATAAGTGGCTGTCATGTAGTAATATCAGGCATTATATTGGAGGACAGATATGCAAACCCTTGCAGTCTTCAAATAACATTGTTCTTAAACATTTCAATGACGCCTTCATGTTGGAAAAACCATTTTGAGCATGTTTGAAGACAGTCTGGAGATGAGATTTCTCAGACACACAGCTGGATGCAGCATTTGTACCACACCATTGCACCCCCCCCCCCCCCCCCCCCCCCCCCCCCCCCCCCCCCCCCCCCCCCCCCCCCCCCAAAAAAAAAAAAAAAAAAGAATCAAGGCGGCATATGTCGCTCTTACATCTCGGTGTACGTTTCTGAATTCACCCTTGACAGAAGTGTAGATAGGTTTTAGCGAGGGCAAATGATGCTCTATTTTTTTCTAGGCTAGCAGCAACAGATTCTCTTTTAGAGGGATTACCTGAGATGAATACTGTTTCATGGTCCTTCAACACCTTTTGAATCTACTCCCTGATTTATTATCTTCTAACTTTCCACTGCATGGGCTTTTTGTGCACATGTTTGGAGATGTGGGCCATCAAGATTCTGCATCTAAATGCAAACAAAGCAGATTGTGGGTTCTTCCTGCTTCAGTGTTTGTGTATAAACATGCACACATCTGGCAGCCTGTAAACACATGTTAAAAGGATGTTTGTGATGGTGCTCAGCATCATGGAAAATTGGGAAAGCAATTTGATTTGAAGCACAGTTCATATGAAATGGCTGCTGCAGAAACACCAGGGAGAGGCTGCTGTCGCATCAAACTGACCTCCAAACATCTTGGACCCTTTCAGCAAACTGTTTCCTTATGAGCAGCAGGCACGTGGTAACTCTGTGGTGGTATGTTCAGGGAAGTGCATGGAGAAAAGCTACACTTATCCCTCATTCAAGGTGAAGAATTAGAGACATTCTTCAAATTTTATTAAAGGAACAAGATGGATGGTGTTGACATGAAGGCTTGTTGGGAGAAAGGTTCAATCAATTTGATTTATAACTGAGCATCACTTTTCCATACAGCTGAAAACAGAAACATCAGCCTGGCTGGAGACGGAGTGAACTCCTGATATTCTGTGTTTTTTCAAGTCATCTTTATTTCATTTGTTAACAGATCCATTTCTGCATTTCAGGCCTGCAGTGTGCTCAAAAAAAGCTTGTTTTTAAGATACTTCTTATGGTTTTTAAAAGCGTTAATGGTCTCGGGCCATCTTATCTTACTGATTTGTTTTCATGTTACAAACACTTGCGGACACTCAGGTCCTCCAGCACTCGCTTTCTCTACGTTTGTCACCAGTTTGTCACCAATATCTGATAGATCTGCAGGGACAAGGTATTAGAGATTACTTTTGTCAAGTACTGCAGTATCACGCTTCACGCACAATGCCATTTAAAACTTTCCTATGCCAAAAACGGAAACCTTTGTTGACCTTGTGCAGAGGCAGTTTTAGCTTGAAAGGATCTGGGATTGACCAAGACTCGGTGGAAACATGAATTATGGTCAGACAAATCAGATCCAGATTTTTTTTTTTTAAAGAAATGAGCATGAGTCCAGGCTGTTATCTGACCACATGCTCAGAGAAAGAAGAGTTTACCTGCCTGCTGACCTGATTTTGTCCCTAACACAAAATGTGTGAAGAATTTTGAAGTTGGTAAGAATAGCTGTTTGGTTTTGTTCACTTGAGGTTCCAGTCATAGTTCATTGATGTGAACTACTACATGTGAAATTGACAGAAAATTCCTGAAAAGCCAATAAGACATATCGACCCAAGTATTTTGAATATTAAAGCCATTATGTGACTCACCGGTAGATGTTTTTGGTTGGCTCCAGCCCAAACTAACACTGGCCAGTAAGTCTGTTTACAGATCCTGTTATCGTGCTGGTAACAAAGCTCTTCATTGTTTGTGGGCGCCTCACTCGCCACCCCCTTCACACACATGCCAGAGCTGAGTAGTAACTCGACACAGTTCCAAAACAATTATCTTTTCAGTACTGGGACTTGCAGGGCAGCGGGCAACCCAACTTTGGGATTTTCAGATCAGCCACAGAAGAGGAAAGAGAACGGTGGGAGGTTTATCCAAACAAAGCCAATCTGTCCGAGACAGTGGACATCTGATCAGCTGTGCATGGGGGGGAAGAGGGTCGTCAGTCTGAGAAGCCATCAGCATCAGCTGGCCTCTAAAGATGCTAACAACTGCAGTGTAAACTGATCCCCATATCAGACCCAGTGTGTACTGAGCTATTGAAATATTCACAAATGTTTCAGGAAGAACAACAGGCCCTCTGACAGCATAAATGGTGTTCTCTGATAACACCCGAACAATTTAATATATCCGTTACACAAACCCTCACACTCCAAGGCCTGCTGTTTTAAGATCCCTCGAACTATGTCAGGTTATTCCACATAAACTCACCATTACAATGGTAATTATTTCATACACACATTAAGAGAAAAAGAGGAGAGTGAGACTGAGCCTAATGCGTCATGGGAGGTCCCCTGCAGTCCTAGACTTGGAGCAGCATAATGAAGGAAGCGGTTTAGGGTCACCTCAGCCTGCTTTCACCACCGTCTTTAACATTAGGCTTAAAACTTTGATTTTTGATAAAGGTAAAGAGGATGTCTGCCTTCTGAACCCAAACCTTCTAACTCCCCACCACATGGACTTTGTGACCTGAAGATCTTGATGACTGAAGCCTCGACCTCCCTTATTACTTTTGGAAACTCTAGGAACCACCAATAAACCTGCAATCGGAGAGCAGTGCGCTGTTACATTTGTTGTGAGAGTCCAGAAAGAATGAATTATTCATTGCCTTTGTTGCCTTTCCTGGAAATAAGCCTGTTCTTTGCTACCTGCTCTGCTGCTGTAAAACCTCATAGGAATATTGAGAAGAACCTTGAAATCTTTAGTAAAACGTAGACTTTCAAGTCTGTCCTGCTATCACTTGTGAAACCCAATGACATGATTGATTTTTTTTTTCTTCCCTCTCTCTCTTGTGAAACTGTCAAATCATGGGATGATTAGCAGAAACATGTAATGTGCTCAGTACTTTGTTATTGTTGTACAGAGCTGCTCTTTGTGTTGCTTCAGCCATGTAGACAAAGTTCAGCGACTCGTTGATCTGATCTTTGCTGTGCATTCACCAGCAAGAGCTTGCCCACTCTCCACGTGGTTCTTGAGTTTTACTCTGAATACTTATGACATATTCCATTAATCACAATACAAAGGATATTGACTTTAATTGAAAGCACACCTGTTGAGAAAGGGATGATTTAGGGCTGCAGTTCACTTTTTGGACACAGAACCTAAAGGAATCTTAAAGTTTTTAGAGTCCTTTTTCAGGCAGTTCTATATTTGAGACTGTGCTCAAAAAACACAAAACTGTCCAGTTAAATTAGGAAAAAGATGAAGGGCTCAAGTTGCCTGTCAACTCTTGTAACTTTTGGCACCCGTACCCCTACTCTGCTTCATTGCCAGAGCTGAATGACATAATTGCTGCTTTTTTTTTTTTTTCAAAACAAAAAAAACAAAAAAAAAACAGTTGCTGTACTTTTGGTCTGCTGAATAAGATGGAGAATGCTTTAAATCAAGAGCTGGGAGTGTGGCTCTCGTACCAAACACTCTGTCTCATAGTTTATTGACCATTATAAAAGGAGTTCTATTTAATTTCCTGCTTTGTTGAAGGCAGACCAGCTGTCTTCTGGACTGATTCCAGCACGTCTATCGCCAGTGGTTGTGTTTTACAGTGACTCATTTGTTTCAAACAGTAAACTGTTTGTACTGTTTACTGTTCTTTGTTGAGGGAATATGTGCTTCAGTTTCACATTGATTTATTTATAATTGAATTCATTATAGGTCACTGCACATCATAAAGAGAGCCAACAGCTTGGCCTTTTCCTCTCAAGCTTCTTGAGAAACTTTGATGGTGTAACAATGTTCTTGCATTGCATGGTTCTGCTCTGCACAACTCAACTGGTTTTGATTTTATCAACACTGTGGTGACACAAAGACACAATACGCTACTTCCTCGTGTGTAAAGTTGTGCAACTGTGTGACTGGCTCCGAAAGCAGCAGTATTTGCAGCGTGAGGAGAATAACTGCTCTGCAGAACTCCACCTTGACTTTTTTTCTTCTTGTATGCAAAGAATTGATCTGGTTCCTCTGGATTTGACTTTGATTATCAGAGGATGGTGCAAATGAACACAGAGGAAACCTTCTGGACACATTGGCAGGCATGATGTAGGCAGAGCAGCACCCAGTTTAGTGTCAACAAAAGACATCCTAAATAGGTGCTGTTTCCTTTGCAATAAAATCTCATTAATCCAAGATGTCATTAGACAATTCTGAAGACAGAATTGGTTGTGTTTTAATCATGCCTGTCCTTTAATGAGTTGTCACATATAGCTTGTCCCTGTTTGGCTGTGAATGAGGGGGTACCAGAGCCCTGGGTTTGACTGGTCAGGCTAGAGCTCATCGTCTAACAGCAGAGAGGAGAGCAGCTCAAATTGGAAATCTGTTTATAACCGGGCTCTTGGATTCATAGTTGTCCTCTTGAATATTTGATCTAGATGGCTACAGATTTGTATATGCTCAAAACTAAAACATACATAACTGATGGTGAAACACTGGTCAGTACAGCCCTAAATCATGAACCACTCTAACTGTACAAATGCAGCTGAAACATCCTGTTCTGACGTGGACAGGAAATTAGCTGCCTGGGTCAAATCACAGCAGTGTCTGAGTCCTTCAGGGGACGATGAGCAGGATGTTCTGATGACAGATGGTTCAGGTGACGTGATATTCAGTAATACATAAGGCCTCCTGCTAAAAGCTGACCTTGTTCACATACAGACCTGACACACTTCTTTAATATCAAATATCTGCTGATTCAAAGCCTCTCTTTCCCCAGATGTTCATTTACATGTTTGTGCTTTTTGTTCTACTGTTTACCTCCACATCCTTTTTTTAGATCAGCAGGGCTGATTGATTCCAGCCAAAACCTTCAGTATTTTATATGCTAAGGCTCAAGTATGATAGAAAAAATCATCCTGCACATCATCAGTGGAATTATGATTAATTTCTAATGTTTTTCTGTTATCAGGCTACACAGCTTTAGCAGTTCATTTTTAAATAAAACAGAGTAGTGGAGTTGTCAGTAATATGAATCATGATTTCGCATATTTGTTCATAGAGACAAAGGGAAGGATGAGGGCTGAGTGGCTTTAGACTCAGAGAGGGGAATAGTGATGTAAGGCAGATTTAAAAAAAATGAAATGTCAATTTATTTCCAAATTAAAAAAAAAACTGTGCAGTGCAACACTGCAACTGTATTAGCTTAAAAAAAAGAAAAGAAATCTAAAAAGTTTTTCATTCCAGACACAACTCTACATATATTTGAGAAAGTCATGTGTGGAAAACCCCACAAGAAAGAGAAGTAGTTATTGTAGTTAGTTTAATAGAAATGTAGTTGGATAATTAAGTGGAATATTCTAGAGTGGTTAAAGAGTTTATAATTGACGGTGGATGAATAAAAAGACTTAAGGAGAAGAGTCAAAATCTTTGACTGTATAAACCTACAGTTGTGAGAAATGTCTGATAGACTCCCTCGTATTCTGAAGTAAAGAAAGTCAGCCTCATGACCTGACAGTTTATTGATCCATAAATGGGAACAGGTCTATATATGCACACAGATATGAAGTTATAACAGACGGCACCTTTCACAGTTTCTTTAAAGTCTGGTGAATTAAACAGTCATTTGTGAACTAAATGGTAATTTGATCATATCATTTAGTGCAGGGGATATACCTCAGACATTTGCATGATCTGTGTGGTAATTTGAACGGGTTTTCTAGCATGTGTTGGAGTTGATGGATGATGAGAAAACTAGCTAGTAGAAGAAATGGCATCATATCTGGCCTTAAACTGTCAATAAAATGGTGTTTCCAAGCTTACATTTGACATATCTGATTTACAGGCCAGCTGGCTCCGATATAAACAAATGTTACTGTTTTTCGTTGTGGTACTTTTAACACCACAGACCAAATATACTTACCCTAGTAATATCCTGAAAACTTGCTCTGTTTCCACAATGTTGGTGAGTCTTCGGTGCACAAACGCTGCACCACAAGCCATGTGGCAACAATCAGTGCTCTCACTGGTCAATATTGGTCTTGAATGAGTGTTGTGTTTCCATGATAACTGGCCTGATGCGGGTTGACCAGAGTTGGCTATTTTTTCCTACATTGTTTGTCCGTATTGCTGTAGGTACCGTTTGTAAATGAAGTGTGACTGACTGGAAGCCATTTGTCAGTGACTGCAAGTGAATTTCTTTTGCCGTGTTTGTTTGTGTACCCTATCAGCTATCTAGAAAAGCCTTTTTAGCTCAAACATGTGGAGTTGTTGGGCTGACTCGAGGTCACGGAGCGTTCACACCACAAACGGACCTCACCAGAGTTCATCAACAGCTGTACTGTGACTGCCTCATCAAAAAGGTCTTATTTAAAACGTTTTGTGCCAACCAGAGTGCAACTTCTGTGTTCACAACGACCCTAGTGAACCATATTCATCCCCAGAGTTTCTTTGGGCTGTCCTCAACAGTGCCAGTGTGAACATGCTTACTTTAACTTACTCAGTTCTTAAGATCCGATTGTGAACACTTTAATAATCCTTGTTGTTGACAAGATGATATAGATTTAGGGTAATTAGGATTAAGTCAGCATGAGGTGATTTAATTAATGAGCATTTAAGTTAAATCAATGAGCATTTTGACTACATTTATTCTAAAATGTGTTTTTTTTCTTCTTTAGCTACATTTGAGTTCTGTATTACTAGAAGTACTGCAGTTTTATTAAATATTCTCAGTTTTGCATTAAGTGGGCCACTTCATTAAGTACTCAAACTATACTTCAAGTTGAGTGGTGATGTTGGTTATTGTTTCATCTTGATGGCTTTATGATAGATTTTTGTTCAAACCTTCGATTACATCATGCAGAATGTCTGCTTATCACGTGTGTAAACAACCTGTTACTGTTCCATTATTTTTATCCTGTGTCAGGTCCGGGTAGCAGTTTTGTTTTCATAGTAGGTGTTAATCTGAATGAATAAACAGGGCTCATCACTGTTGGGATTTGCACACAGCTGTCCTCGTTATTGAACATGAACCTGGAGGGTGCACTCACATCACTGATCAATTGTGATGGCCTTGAAAAATGGCACAATGGAGGAAGGTCCATTAACAGAAGGTCACTCAAAACGGCACAACTGAGTATGAAACATCTATGTAAAAAGAGTTTAATAGGAAAATGTAAATCCTGCATCTCAACCAGACTCGTAGAATAAAGATACTCAGTACAAGTAAATCATTTTATCTTCTTTTTTCCATCTTATACCCTTTTATTTAATTCTGTTTGTGCAGTAGTATGAGTAATTTTAATTGTTTTCTTATCTGCTGGTCAAGAAATTTAAGTTATTCAAAATGTGTAGAAGCTCTACAGGCTTCAGGTTGGAAGTGGATGACACACATTAATGGTGTTAATGTCACCCACCACTGACACTACCATTCTCACTTCATGAAGCTAAAAAAGCAGTGCATACAGAAAAACATATCACTTATGAAAAAACACAGCGCTTGAGTAGAAACAGCGTGTATAGATTCTGTACGCCTCTGTGTGGAATCATATTGAACACGGATGCAACATTGTCAGTCCATGTGGATGTTTTCAGTATGAATCCCATGCTTTTGTCACAGCAGAGGGAATTACTTCATCGGGACAAGATTTCTTTTGGAAAACTTTTTTAGGATTTACAAGAAATAAAGTCAAAGTGTGAAGCTCTCAGTGCAGCTACAAATTGGTCAGGAATTTAAATGCTAAGAAAATCTTGGTGTAAAGTGCATCCAAATGAAATATTAAATGAGCACAAAGACAAGCAGATGGTTTAGTCATTTTTAGTTTTCTTGGAACATTCTTAATGTGTGTTTCATTCCAAATCTCCTTAAATGAACATTGTAGCCTCAGGACCATCAGTCATACATCACTGTACCATGACATTACAATTTACATTCTTCATAAAAGCTGGAACAACATGAGAGGTTGGAGGATCGCAAGATCTGACTGTGATATTGGTTTTATAAAGCATTTCACCATCACCCTGCTTCTGTAATTAATGTAATTACGCATTCCTTCAAATCAAGTTATTTTGAGCATTTCATGTGATTGTTGCCTCTTTTGTACAAACGTGTGGGTCAGTGGAGGATGAACATGACATGAAAGCTCCAGGAGGGGCTTGTGGATGAGCTTCCATGCTTGGCAGAGCTGCAGATGCAGCAGGGACTGCTGTAGATGTGGTGATCTGAGGGAAGGGGAACTGGCCTTTTGTGTGTGCACAGGATGGAGATTTACTGAGTTTTAAGACTTGTACTACAAGGTCAAACTTTTTTACAAGGTCATCTTTAAAGCCTTTGGAGACTTTTCTCCTCCCATGTGGGGTTTTGTTGATGTTGAAATCTGGCATGGGCTTCTCCCAACGACTGGGATTTAAGAAAATTGGCGAAATAAGAAGAGCTGTATGGTCTTTTAAAGATGTATCTAGTTTCTCTGAATGTGTTATGTCGTTAGCTTATAAAAATGTACATAAAATGCATTTCTGCTCTTTGTGTTGCTCTTTTGCAGATGTTCTTACATGGCATTCAAAAGGAGTCTTCACTGTTGGTCCCAAAGTCACTCATCTGGTTAATGAGAACTTAATGGCAGTGTAGAGGAAAGGCAGGATGTGCAGTTCTTATAGTGGGCAGATCCTGAAAATAAAAGCTCAGCTTTTATTTTGAAAAGTTCAACTTTTAGTTTTAGTTTTAGTTTTTTTGTTTTGTTTTCTCTTTTGTCCTCTGGCCTATCCAGCCTATCCACATCCAGCTGGATACGTGTTTTTAAATTTTTTTGTTTAAATGTTATAACTGTCATCTTTTGCTGGGCATACCTATAACGAGTCCTGGGGAGGGGGTGGATTGTTTTTCATGGAGTTTCTTTTCCTATCCCTCACTGGTTTGGGTGTGTCCAGTTTCTGACCTATATGCTTTCCAGCTTTAATGAATGAGCTTATTGATCCTGCTCAGTCTCTGGTTCTGCTGCCCCCCATCCCCCAGCAGACCACATGACAGTAGATGGAGCTTCCCAACCACAGACTGGTAGATCTACAGCATCTCACTGCACGTGCTCAAGAGTCTGACATTCCTTTACAGTGTTGGTCTTCCACCCTGGTCTATCGTTCAGGTGTTCAAATATTTGTGAGATCTCCTCATTCTTCAGTTGGATGGTCTTAGTTAAAGCTTTCCCTAGTGAAGTCTACCACCATCTCTCAGGTCTTGTTAATGTTTAGAAGGAGAGGAGTCTTGCAGGATCACACTATGAAGTTGGTCACTAGTTACCCGTACTCTGACTCCTGCTCATCTCTGTTACATCCCACCACCACCATCTGCAGTCACCTGCAGATCTATAATGTTTGCTTCAGATTTGTTCTGAAAGTCTTATGTGTATGAACAGGAATGCAGAGGCCTGAAGCCCTCTGTGGAGCTCCTGTGTTAGTGGCCACCACCGTCATGCATAAGGCTACAAAACAAACTGAAGAGGGCCAGAACCAGGTCTGATGTGTGCTGAGGACAGACGGGGTGGATTTCTATCATCATTAAATCATGACTTGAATCACTGTTTCAAAGTCTTCACCAATAATTTACCTCTTTGAGCTGAGAGGGAAAAAAAGAGATGGTGTTATTGACATGTGACCCCTAACTCTGGGTTTGTTTTTTTTTTCTTGTTACACAGCAGTTTTCCTAAAATCAAGGTTTTAAAAACTGATTGAAGTTGTCAAAACTGTTGCTTCTTCACACTCAATGTTCCACTTACGAGGTGATTGTGTTGTTGTGCTTTGCAGGAACCGTTTGAGGATGGCTTTGCCAATGGTGATGAGCTGACGCCAGCTGAGGAGGCTGCTGCTAAAGAAGCAGCTGAACCCAAAGGAGTGGTCAAGTTTGGTTGGATCAAAGGAGTGTTGGTGAGTTAAAACCTGTATGACTTGTGTTTTTTGTTTTTCCTGGTAATAATGAAGCAATCAAACTATAAAAAGGCATTTCACCCTGAGGCCATAATCTGCTTTTTCATGATTTCTAACTTATCTATACATGTAGTTTTCACAAAGGAACACTAAAACATTTACATCATTTTTGCAGATTCTGGTCACATCAAACAGTAGAGAGGTCGCTCTGGCCAGTTTTTTTTTTTTTAAATTATATTGAGTCTCAATGACGTTAGAGGGCCATGTGGACCCACATGAGCAGGAGGTTCAATAGTTGCTTTGAGAAGGGAAGTTCATGACTGTATAGCATGGATCAAGTACATTTTCCATTCTGATAGATCCGCTTGTGCTTCTGTTTCCAAGATGTTTTCAGATGTGCTGCAAGTAAAAGTTGACCAACCACGTCTCAGTAGGTTTAGTTTGTTTTTCCAGACCAGAAACAAAGTGAATTTATTTTTTTTTCAACAACACTTCATGGAGAACTATTTTTATGAACAAAAAAACAGACGTTTTCTGACTCGGTGTGTATTTTACTGTTCTTCCCACAACTGCCACTTTATAAATACAGATTTGCAGGAAAACGCATAAATGTTGAGTGATTGAAAAATGACCTAGTCTTTAATGTTACATAAAAGCAGATAATAAGTACCATAATTTCAAATTTTCCGGCTCTGTTATAGCTGAGATCAGTGATGCCCACTCTAAAGAGCAAGTCGAGGTGATTTAAATAATGTTGCTCAGACCTTCGTCCTTGGCTAAGTAACCTGGTCTCCATGTTACACCCGTGTCATCTTTTGAACATGAGCATAGTTATTTGTTAAATCAGGTCTAAATTGGTCAAAGACAGCTGAAAGAAATGCCTCAGTGCACCTGAGAAAAGTGCTTAAATTGCATTGAAAATCCAGCCGGAGGATGGATTTTCCAGGCACAAATGTGCCTGGATGTTATCAACCTGTTTCATTGTGTAATCTAAAGACTCTGCTTTCCCTCTAATATAAACCTTCCTGTCATTCTCATGACTCTTGGTTTTTAATGGTTTTTATCAAGTAGTGTTGGTCTTTCCTTTGTTATAAAATATGATAGTAAGCTGAGTGCAGGCTGGGATAGGGTAGGGATGAAGGAAATTATAAACATCTTACGATGTTTTTACATAGTATTCGGTCTCTTCAGCACATCTGTTTGAATATCCTTTATCTCTACAGACTGAGCATGCTCAGTCTGCCCGATTTGACCTAATAAGACTCTTTAAATGTCTTATATTTAGATAGCTACTCATTTCTGGAGCTTTAGTTTTTAAGTTGGTTTTTTTTCTGTAACATTTTCATTTCGGTATTTTCCATGTACAAGTGAAGTATTACAACCTTTAAAACATGTTTATTTCTTTAGGTCCGCTGCATGTTGAACATTTGGGGAGTGATGCTCTTTATCCGTATGACGTGGATTGTGGGTCAGTCTGGAATTGGTAAGTAAATATCTCACCTTAAGACATTTTTTAAGAAAGTTG
Source organism: Zenarchopterus dispar (assembly GCA_028564865.1). NCBI lineage: Eukaryota > Metazoa > Chordata > Actinopteri > Beloniformes > Zenarchopteridae > Zenarchopterus > Zenarchopterus dispar. The sequence goes on from JAOWBL010020039.1 coordinate 17,769, forward strand.
TCTTTACTGACATCATCATATGTCTAATATTAATTGAGCCCTGAAACGAGAGGAATAATGTAAAGTCCTTTTTGTAGAACATAATCAAATGCAGAAGGTGTTCCTCATAATATCTTGATATATATATATTTTTAATAAAAAGCATGTTTACATACATAACTTTAAATTATCAGTTTAAAATAACTCAGCTGTCAATTCATTTTTAACCTTGAAGAGGAAATAGTAAGCATTTGTTTGGGACTCTATTAAATCTAGTGTAAGAAATCTGTTACGCTACTGTTCATAGTCGATGTTGCAAGGCTTCTTCTCATTCCCTTTCAAAAATGTTAGATCATTTTGTTTTCTTCATGACTTACTACGGGATGAACAGGAGCCTGTGGCCTTTCGCTGCATGTCTTCCTCCTCCCAGCTCCCTTTCCTGTATAGTCACTGATAATAAAGTCCACTAGAGCCACAAAATCTTATCTATTAAAATAAATAAATCACTGAGACAGAAGTGTAAAGAATATATATTTAAAGAATATGTATTCAAACTCAGTCATTATACTAGAGACTCTAGATGCACAAAACCAAAACTTTGTGGGTATGCAGGCTCAAATGAGTCCGTCTTCCCCTTTAGCTACCTGTGCACTGTCTGTTTGAAGGCTTAGTTTGTTTGTTGGTGAATATGAGAGCTGGACAGATGCTGGGTCATGGTCCAGCCCAGAAGTCATTCACTTTTGATGTATATCCAGATCTGAATCCAGGATATTGTTTTCACTTGCTCACAACACAGGAATGCAGTCAGTTATTGTTTATTTTGAATTTCCTTTATAACTGAAAAAGATAAAAGGCAACCTGCAGATAATTGACAAAGTCAAATATTACTGTCTACCAAGCAGGGGCACGCTGCCCATGTTTACTGACAGTTCAGTGCTCATGACTATTATTTTCTCAGTTCCCTCGCAACTCCCCATGATCTCTGTCTCTTAGCACTTGTTGGTCATTTTCTACTTTGATGTGAAATATCATTATAAAGTGACAAATGGTGGATTTGACTGTGGAGGTGGGTTTTCATGGCTGTGCTGTAATTCCTTGATCATCTGAATGACTGGAAAAAGGTCTCTGTGCTGCACATTAGTATAAATGACGAGATTTGCTGTGTTTTTTTTTCTTTTTTTCTTTTCTTTTTTTGCAGCTCTCTCTTGCCTGATTATCCTCATGGCAACTGTTGTGACGACCATCACTGGTCTTTCTACATCAGCCATAGCCACCAATGGATTTGTTCGAGGAGGTAAAACTTACTTTTTTTTCCCTCTAGAATATTACAAAAGCATCACAACACAGAGTTCACTTTCAGAGCATCAAACTTTCATATCATATTCAGTCATTTGTCATACTTAATCTGCTGTATGAGTAAAGGTGTATTTTCAATCAGACGCCTGTCTCTGATGTCTCACTGAGAGGAGAAATTTAACTGGGATCTCAACTGCATCACAGGAGATTGATGTTTGTGGGTGGGTGGGATCATCTGCACACTTCCTCTGTGCCACAAAAGTTTTTCAACAGCTGGTTTATCTTTTCACTTGTGACTCTAGCTCTAAGGACAGGGTTGGTAGAGCTGGGCTGGAACTGCTGCAACAGTCGGTACTTTGGCATTTGGACACGCAGTGGCCCTTTCTGAAGTGGTATCCTCTCACCCATTCGGGTGTGGGTTTCCTTGCCTATTGCCTTGCAGCAGACTTTAGGACAAGCGTGCACCCTGGAAATCTGGTAAACCGTTAGCAACATTCAGTGGCAGAGCCCAGATTACTGCAGTTGAGAACACCACTCTCACATTGTGTCAAATGGGTCTTTTCCAGTGAAAATACCTGCAGAGATAATATCAGTTGTTGTTGTTGTGATAACATGAGGTGTGGTTCAGGTGAACATATGCATACAGAAGCAACACATCTGTTTTAACAGCTGATATATGATCCTGCATCTTAAAAACCAAAAACAGCAGAGGCCAGGAATGGTTTTCAGTTACAAGTCCGACTTGAGTTCTTGTCGTGACACTAAAATATCTGGTGGGGAATATGCCTTATATTAGGGCTCTCCAGCACTGGTGCTCAGGGCTCACTGTCCTGCATGTTTTAGATGTTGCTCTGCTCTAGCACAGGATGATGACATTTGGATGATTGGATCACCATCAGCTTATCAAAAAGTTCTGCACAAGTCTGTCAAAGGCCCACTAATTTAAGCACAGTGGTTTAGAGCTGAGGAACATCTAAACCAAGCTGGACTGTAGATCCTGAGGAGCAGGGTTGAAGATCACTGCTGTTTGTAATGTCCACATGAGAAACTGTTGTAAATTACTACTTGGTGCAAAAATAAGAGAGAATCAATCAGTGCTATTGATTTTATTCACACAAACCCTCCGCAAAAGTTAACTGTCAACAACTTGTCCATGAACATCTTGTTCTAGGTGGAGCATATTACTTGATTTCGAGGAGTTTAGGTCCAGAGTTTGGAGGTTCCATCGGCCTGATCTTCGCCTTTGCGAATGCGGTGGCTGTTGCCATGTATGTGGTGGGGTTTGCTGAGACGGTTGTGAAGCTTCTCAATGTAAGTCCCTCTTTTGCTGGTGAGATACATGATTTCTCAGGTGATCTCATAATTATTATTGATCAAGAAACTCTTCTTCCACTTGGTTCTAACTGGTCATTGCTCTTCTGTCAACAACTCCTTGTATTGTCTGTCAGGAAGCTGATGCCATTATGACGGATGACATCAATGATATCCGGATCATTGGCACCATCACAATCATCATTCTCCTGGGCATCTCTGTGGCAGGAATGGAATGGGAGGCCAAGGTATAAATGGTGACCCATTTCTGTCACACTAAAAGTTAATATCAAGATGTTGAAAGAGAGCTGTTGGTCCTGGTGAAGGAGAAACCTCAGATACACACTGTATGATTTATACCATGATTCAAGAGATAAGTGGATTGGTTAATTTTGTTTCCTTCAGGCCCAGATCTTCCTGCTCGTTGTGCTCGTCACGGCCATCATCAACTACTTCATTGGATCTTTCATTCCTGTGGAATCAAAGAAGGCTCGGGGCTTTTTTGGCTATGATGGTATGACCACACATTGATATGCTTAACTTAATCACATCCTGATAACCTCCACATCAGAGTTCAGATTTGTCAGCTACTGGATTTTCTCTTCATTTTATCTCAGGTTCTATCATGTGGGAGAACATGGGTCCGGACTTCCGAGGAGAGACATTCTTCTCTGTGTTTTCAATCTTCTTCCCTGCAGCCACTGGTATTCTAGCTGGCGCCAACATTTCTGGAGACCTTGCTGTAAGTTGGGTGTAATTAAGAACCACATTTGGAAAGAGATGATCCATACAATTCCCTCAACCCATGTTACGTCCAGTACAAGTGAAAAAGCTTTAAACCAAGCAGATCTGTTTTATATGTTGTTGTTTTGTGAAGGTCAATGTACGAACCTAAATCAGAAGAACATAGTACAATATAGAAAACACATCACCGTCCGATAGATGAACCATCCAACAGTGGAAATGAGTATTGTGGTCGAATGAAGTGGTATTCTAAATCTTTTTTTTGTTTGTTTGTTTGTTTTTTTTGGTAGAAATAGGACAAAAACAATGAAAGAGATAATGGGCATGGCACCTTTTCACCTCCTGGGATCCTCCGTGCCAGGCTCCCTTTTAAGTGCTGTGAAAGTGTTAAAAGCTCTTTGTCTTCCAGCTTTTATCAGAAAGTTTTGCAGACCTTAAGTCCAAAACTGGTTGCACCTTGATGAATGAAATTATTTTCATTTGAAACATGAAATATCTTTGGCTTATACCATCTTCAGAGAAATGTACTGCAAAAACAGCCCTCTAGAAAAAACAGCCTAATATTCCTAATCAAATGGTCTTACATTAAGGAAAAATATCTCTGCCTATCAGGAAAAATAAATGTTCTTGAGTATAATTTGTAAATCTAGCAAAATAGTCTAGGCACGAGATAAAAAGTGGGACTATTTTTACTTTCTTAGAAATTAGTTTTTGTTTACAATTCAAATAAAATGTAGGAATGACAGCATTTTTATTATTTAAATGAGCATTTTCTTCATTGTCTCAATTTTTTTCTTCGCAGGGGTTGTAATCAGACCGTCCACAGATAAAGACTGATAAAAAATAATGAATATGAGCTCTGCATTTTTAATGTTGCTCTCAAAAGATTGATGACTTCTTTTAAAAGCCCTTCAACAGCATAGATTAGAAGACTTGTAGGCTTCGTTGTCTTAAATCTTTGTCATAATTGTTCCAGGACCCACAAATGGCCATCCCCAAAGGAACCCTTCTGGCCATTTTGATTACAGGAATAGTCTACCTCGGGGTTGCTGTTTCAACAGGTACAATAATACCTCCTCTGTGTCTGCGAGTTCGCCACACTTGTTTAGAGATTAAGATTCCTGTGTGTGTGATGCTTGACTGATTCCAGGCTCCTGCATTGTGAGAGATGCCAGTGGAAGCATGAACGACACCATCAGCTCTCAGTTCAGTGCAAACTGCAGTGATGCAGCCTGCAAGTTAGGCTTTGACTTCGTGACCTGCAAGAGTGAGAAAGGTGGTTGCAAGTATGGACTCCATAATGACTTTCAGGTAGGAATCAGCTATTATAAAAGATGGCGCTTTAGAAGTTTTCTACAAAATAAAAGAAAAATGGGATGGTGATTACATGTCAAACTTTTTGAACTTTCTGTTCAGGTGATGAGTGTTGTTTCTGGTTTTGGACCAATCATCTCAGCTGGGATCTTTTCTGCCACGCTGTCCTCAGCTCTAGCCTCTTTAGTGAGTGCTCCAAAGGTTTTCCAGGTAAGGCCCAACCTAAGTTTATAAATTCAGTTTTATTTAAAATCTTTTTGGTTTTTAGTAATAAACAGCTAAAACTCAAAGGAGATGACATCACTGTTTTGCCTGTGTACAGGCATTGTGTAAGGACAACATTTACCCTGGCCTGGGAATGTTCGCCAAAGGCTACGGCAAGAACAACGAGCCCCTCCGAGGCTACTTCCTCACTTTTGCCATTGGTCTGGCCTTCATCCTCATCGGTACACCTGCACACATGAATCATTTTCATTACATGCTTGGAGAATGTTTGTGTATCGGAGTAAAAGGACTGTTTGACTCAGTGTTGACCTACCTATCCCAGTCCTTGGGACCTACTGTGGGCTTTTCCAATATAATGTTGAATGTTGAAACTCACTGAACGGAGTCCAGGAGGACATTCTGGCCTGCTCTGAGCTGACTGTTTGCTTTCTACGACAGCCGAGTTGAACACCATTGCTCCCATCATCTCAAACTTCTTCTTGGCGTCTTACGCATTGATCAACTTCTCAGTGTTCCATGCTTCACTGGCCAACTCACCAGGTAAGATAAAAAAAAAAAAGAGTCAGAGGTAAAACATTTTTGATTCAGAACTTGATGATGTTTTGTGTTTACCTATTCATTTTTGTTAAGTAAGCTTATTTATAGCATATCTTATCTACTGAAACGCAGACTTGGAGGCGCTGATCCTCATCCCAGCCGAGGTCATGGTCCACAGCAGGACCACTTAGGGGATAGGAGGGAAGTATCTTTGAGATAGAGTGGAACAGGAGATTGATAAGTGATTTATGGAAGTCTCAGCAGTGTTGTGGGCAGTGTTCAAGACTTCAGGAACAGGATGAGGAGCTCAGTCATCCAAGAGGATCTCAGAGTAGTATCACTGCTCCTACATGTGAGGAGAAAACCATTTGAAGGAAGTGTTTCCAATCTGTCCCATTTCTTGGTTGGTTTGGGAATCCCTCTGTGTGTCTCCAGCAGAGCTGGAAGAGGTGTCTGGGGAGGCTGACAGGTTCTCTGACTGAACTGGTGGCCCTGTCAACTGGTTCTGGATGGGTAGACGATTAGATCATAGGTAGAATGGATGTCTAATTCAGCACCTTCACTTAATTCTGATAAAACATTATTGGTTTAGATGTCACAATATAGTGCCTTTTCAGGGTTCACCAAAGTGCTTTATAAAATGTCTTCTTATTTAGCAATTCACACAAGACACTTGGGCGAAATGAGTACAAAAATGACAGGGTTAGGGGTCAGTCCCAGAACCTTCTGCTTGAGAAAGTGGGACAGCAAACCCTTATCTTTGTGAAGTGTTTTTTTTTTTTTGAATTTCTATTCTGATACCAGAAATAGAGGTACTTCCCTATTCTGTCAAAAATAAGGGTATCAGTGTCTGACTATTGCATCCGTGCACCATCCAACATGATATCACTTTTATGACTCTTATAATTCTTCTTTGTTCCTGTCAAAGTTATGCAACACTGGCTTTTAACTTCCTGTTTTGGAGAGAAGGTGGTGCACGCCTCCTTAGACTGAGCTTGAGCTATATCAGCAACTAGAACTGAATCGGTGCTTGGTGTCAGCCAAAGACCAAACCATACTGATACCATACTGAAAGAGAGAAAAAAAAATGTGTGGGTGATCTGTAGTGATGTTTATTGAGAGACAACTTTTATAAGTATGGAGTTAATATCAGAATGAAGTTCACAGCTGATCTTTTATATTGAGCTCTGTACTTTTTTTTTCTTCTTCCTCCTTTCAATATGAAATCTTTAGCAGAGCTGCAGGTACAGATTCTCTGTCCACTTTCAATTTCTTGAGCAGGTCATATGGACTTAAATGGTACATGAGTCATTTAGAAGCCAACAGTCACAGACATAATGGAGTAATAGATTATACAGATCTAGGAGTTTGTCCCTGTCTTCTGGGACCTGAAAAACACCTGCATTTGTAGGACCTGCACACAGACCATGTACTGTTTATGTCCTGTGGTTTGTTTTTGACATTGTGTAACTATACACCAATTATTGTCCATCACTAAAATCCCACTAGTTTAGTTTCTGTGGTGCTCAATAAACAAATATGACCCCCAGGAGGCCCCCATCCTCCAGGTCTCCAGACTAACAGGCTGCTAACTTCCATTCCTTAACCCAAACCGAACTAGAGTTTTAACATCAGCCATGCTCTTTAACAGCAGCATTTACTGTTTGTTAGACCATGTTTTTACAAGGGGGAGAACCACAGTACCTCATGGCTGTATTTCAAATCCTGGCGTTCTAATAGAGCTCATACTGAACTCTAAAACTATGTGCATTCCCTCAGTTTACCATCATTATTAATGTTCAAATGTCATGCTACCCATAAATACAGTATGTGACTAGCCCTTTCTGCATTTAATGTCTCAAATGTACCTTTTGTTGCTATTTTGTGACTAACTTTTATGGATGCTGCAGGCTGGCGTCCCAGCTTTAAATACTACAACATGTGGGTGTCACTGGCTGGAGCTGTACTGTGCTGCGTGGTGATGTTCGTCATCAACTGGGCCGCTGCCCTCCTCACCAACGTCATCGTCATGGCTCTCTACATCTACGTCAGCCACAAGAAGCCAGGTAAACACACCTACTATGATTTCTTGACATGTCTTCAGATTAATTTGAAATAATCAGTTTAAATCACATTTATGTCATGCCAGCGGTGTGATGTGTGTTGCCAGTAAAATTGGTTTAAAGGTGGCGTTGATAGTAAACTGTAATAAGTTGGTAAGATGGGTTTATTTTTTGTTTGTTTCTTCTTTTGCTTTCGGCTTCTTTTGTTTTTGTGAATTCAGAGGACATGTAACGCATGTCGAACAGAAAAAATGAATTGTCAGTTTGGTTTTACAAGCATTTTTGCTTTGCAACTTGTGGAGTGATTGGATCATTAATTCCTAAATTTAAATCATAATTTCACGCCTTTAAGAAATCATAGGGCATTTACATTCAGAGAGAAACTCAATTCCTGACAGTGGGGAGAAATAAAATTGCAAGAAACCTCTGACAGCATCAGATTTTAGAACCAGTCTTTCAACTTCCTGATGCTAATGCATTTTCAGTCAGCTGGAGGCTTTTCAGTTACTTTGATATTCTGATAATGAGGAGTTTAACTAACGGGCTTAGACTCGTTTTTCTGCCTCATGTTGAGACAGGATTTTTCTTATTTTGGCAAAATTTTGAAGGTGAAAGAAGGCAGATCTAAAAACATGTTTTAATGGGGGAGTTCTTGGACAAATCCTGGACAAGCTTTCTCACAGTGGTCCAAGATGCTGGAGTAGTGCCATCCGGAGTAAAAACCTGGTTCTGAAGTGCTCAGGTTTAAAGAGGACTCTGTCAGTTCTATCTGAGATCAATAGGAGGAGATAAGTTTAAGACTGTTATTAAGACATGTTTGTTGTCCAGATAACTGACCGCTGTCATCTAGCTTCATAAACAGTTACAGCTGAGTAAAAGAAATCTGTTTTATTCTTACATCTTTTAACCTGTTTTTTGTCAAGTTTCAAAGTCTGTTGATATTTTCAGGTTTTTGAATGATGTAAATTCATGTCTGTAAGGACAAAGCTGGCCTCGCAGCTCTGGTCACACACGTGTGCGCTCAGTTTGACATGCAGCTAGACACACAGAGGAGACTCTGACACTACGTGGGTCACATGACCTCCGACTCTGCAGATCAGCCTGTAAACACACAGGCTAACTGCTCTGCGTATGTTCTGTCTTCCAGATGTAAACTGGGGCTCGTCCACACAGGCTCTGACCTACCACCAGGCCCTGACCCACACTCTGCAACTGAGCGGTGTGGAGGACCATATCAAGACCTTCAGGTAAGGAAGATGAGCACACCAGTGACCATCAGATCTAAGACTGATTTTATTAAAGGAAAGACTGTCTCTGACTGTATGTGGCTGGCATTCCAGTGCTGATCAAATCATATTATGGTATTTAAAATATTTGACATGGCTGATGTTTTGACACGCGCTGTACTCAGACCATACTGGTCAGGAATGAGAGGTCACAGCTGCTGAAACATCATAATTCAGATGGAATAATTAGGATCACAAAGACCTGGAAAATATTTAGTAAATTTCCGTAAACTGTCTAGAGACTTTCTATGGGGAGTTAGGGTAGGAACTTTTGGAAAAGCTTTGATGTGGAGATGTTTCCTGGGAACTACTGGGAATATGTGGCCATTATGTAGTACATGCATACAATATACAAATCATTTACAGAATGCAGAAAGGAGCCCCAGGTAGTGTGCTACTTCTGGAAAAATTCCCTTCAGCCTTTAACCCAGTTGTTCTTCCAGTGTTATATACTACATACTAATAATGATCAATGGACCAGTATGCAGTACATACTATATACTACATTGTAGGTGCAGTACATAGCAGTTTTGAGAACAGCTTTATTTCACCGTTGTTTACGGGTTTTTAGAAAAATTCAGCTGCATGAAATATGAGTATCTTCACTAAGATTATGCTAAAATACTTTTTTTTCCCCCAACTACATACAAGTTTCTTGTAGGTTGCCCTAAACATTTACTAATTTTCAGTTTTTTCCTGTTGACTCCTATGGAAACCTTCCAAATGTCCATAATTCTGCAACCCAAATAATAATTCCTGGAAATGAAGGCCATGCATGAATGTTGGTGACGGGATGACGGGGTGTTGCAGTCCTGGGTGGGCTGACATAGTGTCATCTACTTACTGCAACATAAGAAACTAAACATTTGAGATTTCTGTTAGAACAGATGTGCTGTAGAAACATGAACACAGCCAAGTCTCTGGACCTGCAGCTTTTAAACACTCCAGCATGGTCAAATTACAATGCATGGCCTTGAGAACATATGCAGCTGAGTTTGACAGTATTTGTTGAGAGACTAAATTGAAGACTGCGCACAGATGCTGTGGACAAAGTCTGCAAGGTTTGTCACGAGCTTGAGTAAATGGTTGATATTTCCACTTAGAGGGGCAGCTGTGTGCGTCGGCTTTAGCTGATTTTGTGTCTTTGAGGGTTTGACAGTGTGGCTAAAGGGACTATTTAACAGAATTGTTTTTTTATGAAGGATAACTGGAGTACACGAAAGAAATCACATTCAAGATGTTATTTAAGGATCTACCCGTGTATTCCAAGTATCATGTTTATTCTCTGAAGGCTTTGCATGGACACAGTGGAGTTGTTGAGGGCTGATTAATGACCATGTGCCTTTGCACCGTTCTCATGGCAGCAAAATCATCAGGAGATTAAATGGTCTCTAATAGAGCTTTCAGGAGGACTTGGGAGCTCCTTCTTGTCGCTACTCATCACTTCCATGAGATTCTCTTGGTTAAAATATTTGCTTTGAAGTGCTTTTGGTGTGTGTGTTTGTGCATGTCTCTGTATGTGTTTGAGTAAGACTACAGGTCCTTGTGAAGGTCAGAAGAAAAAGTAGCCACAGATTTAAGGCTATTAGTCTCATAAATGTGAAAAACATGACTCTCATTAAACAAGTGGCTAAACTCTGACAATGTGATGTTTTCTTTCGGATCTGTGTGTGATTAGACCCCAGTGTCTGGTGATGACCGGTTACCCCAACTCTCGCCCCGCCCTCCTGGACCTGGTCCACACCTTCACCAAGAACATAGCCCTGATGATCTGTGGTCATGTCCGCATGGTGAGCAGAGACTGTTGTTCTGTCTTCAAAAAAATCAAGCAATTAAGATAAATAAATTATTGCAGAGAACCTCAATGGTATGATCTCACATAAATGCTAACTTAATCATGAAAACATTTGATTAAAGAGGCCAAATGTTTTGAAAAACAAGAATTTAGGCAGACTGTGATGCAGTAAGTTGAGTCCGTCAGCAGGAATGTTGGTGCGAATTGCCGAGAAATCAAAATGCTGAACTGTCTTTGAAGTCTCTGGACTGATGCAGCAACAACCATGCTCGCCACTTTTCAGCCAGTCTGGCTCTACTTTGGAATGTTTGAAGAACTGGTTTGATTTTCCTAAACACAATAAATGATGTGATTTAGTATATACATGAACTGTCATTTTAGACTATCAGACTTATCAGATGGACCAGACATCATGAAATCTCTTCCAACACTGTTTGAACCTCAATTTAATGTGTGTACTTCACATCAGGACAATCTGGGTGGGGATTTGATTGGGTGGGGAGTGCCCAAAAAAAATCATATTTTCATTTGGATTTGGTTCATTTTCACACTGTACATTTGAAAGTGAACCAAACCATCTGTGCAAAGTTACAGTAGCTGCTTGTTTGCAGCAGTATTGCCTGAGACAAACATTTTCCAGGAAGAGAAAAAGCACAAGGAAGATTTGAAAAGGAGCATCATGGAAATCCATCCCCCTCAGCCAGCTTGTTCACCACCAACGCAAAGAGTGGAGCAATGCTGAATTTATTCAGTCTCGGGTTTTTTGTTTCATGTTCTTTTCCAACCTAATTGGTTTCTCGCAGGAAGCTGTCCAGTATGAGCAGCAGGCGACAAGCAACTTTCCTACGTAACGTCCTCCCTTTGTTTTGCTGAGTAGTACCTTAGCATTTCCCAGCATAAGAAGACCACACCAGGGTCCAGATGAGCTCTAATACCTGCCCAAATGAACCAGACTATCCAAGGAAACAAACTTTGGTCCATTTAAAGTGAATCAAACGGCTCTGGTCTGAAATTTCTGTAAAGGACCATAATTCACAAAAGACACAGATCAGTGGTTTTCCTCCAAACTAGTGTTCTAATATTGGCAAAAAATGTTGTAAACAACTGTTTCTATTTGTGAATGCTTATTTCTTTGCCGACTGGCGCTTCCAAATGCCGAATGTTGTTAAAAGCAGGATTGAGCGGGATCTATAAACGCCAGCTGGTGATGCTGAATCTCCCAGTAATGGGTCTCTGGGGTTATGCCCAGCCCCTCCCTCCCGGGCGCTACAGCAACCCTCTGCTCCTAGTCTAACTAGTGATGGGTTAAAAGCAGAGGACAAGTTTCAGTGTGTTTCATAAGATATGTACTGACAAAAATAAAGAAGATCTTATCTTATCTGCAGGAGACTAGTTCCTAAGCTTGTGCAGCTTGATGTGGCATTGGTTAAAACCAAGTAGTTGTGTATTTTCAGAAGATGGACCAAAGAGCAACTTCTAAAGGACTTCGTCTTGATGAAATCACAAACAAGTGATCCAGTCTGATGACGGTACTTAAGCTGAAACCCTGCTCCAGTGGGTTGGGTTTCTCTTCAGCACCGGTGTATCAAAATTATTCTGACCAAGAAAGGTAGTGCAAGTAACATTTTAACCGACTTTGTTCTCGGTGGGATGTTTGGAGTTGTTTTCTCTGGCTGCAGTAAGAGCACCAGGGATCCACAGCAATGAAGACGCTGATGCGTCAGTTCCAGACCTGTGTGCACGGTGTAAAAAGCCTTTTACGAATCCCCTGCTGGGCATTATTGTTGCACAATGAAAGGGCCGTGTTGGCTGGATGAATGCAAGCTCTGTGAAGCCCTCACTGGCAGCAGCTCTGTGGAACATGTCGTCCTCCACTAGTGGCCCCTGCTCTGTCTTCCTGCCTGTTGCTGCTGTCAGACCTGAAAAGTGCTCAAGTTAAATGCAGTAAACATTCCCAGCTAATGGCATTACAGTTTCCTGGCTGAAGGGCAGCTTTGTGAAGTCTTTCTTAATTTCAAAAGACACAAAGCCTCTTATTCAGTTTTACGTAAAACTCCCAAATCACAGGATAACATTATTTACATTACCTCATGTTACTATTGAGAGCAACTCAGTAATTCCCTAATGAGTCAGTACTTGGTGAAGGTGTAGGCTGAACCAGATCCAGGTGAGGGCAGTCTGCCATCAACTGATGGGAAAGATGTGTGAGTAAAGGAAAAAATACCAGAAGACACTAGGCAGGTTGTAGCAGCCAGCAGCTGATCAGAAACATACAGCTGCAGGTCATGTATGGAGATGTAAATGCATTTACATGCACAGCAATAAATCCAGCTGTTGGGCTTCCCCTAAACTAGACAATATTTCGATGATGTTTACATGACTTGCACAAAAGAAATTTGATTCATAAAGATATTCTACAGAGCTAATACACCTCCCTGCACCCTTGTAATGTTCAGCTCATTCAAAGTTTTAAATGCATTGATGTCTCTCAGAACACGGATCTCTGGTCTGCTCTGATTCTGCTGGAGTCTGGATGGAGACTTATTTCAGGAAGGTTCCTGATAGAGTTAAATGATCTGGAAGTACGAGGTTCAGACACCGTGATAGGAGAGAGATTTCTCTAAAACTCTCTTCAGTGGTTCCTTTATTGTTTCCTTTTGGAAATACTGGAGCATCCTTAATGAAAGGAAAACGTGGCTTACTGGGTGAGCCTTAAGTACCCCATTGATCTTGCGAGGGAGTCTTCTGTGACAGCTGAAAAACATTAGATGTATTCAAGAGTTACTTTTAATAGTGCCAACTTTCTTTTTAAACATCTGAAATCCATGTAGCATTCTGACTGATGGAGATGCCTTCTCTCTGTACCAGAGGCTGGTTTTGATCAGTGAATCATTTTCTGTTTTTCCACTCGTGTTTTGAGAGTTGACCTCAAGTTCTCAGTGGGGTTAAGATCTGGGGAGATTCCTGGCCATGGGTTCAAATTTCGATGTCACAACATCTGAGCCACTTTTATTATTTTTGCCTTTTGGTCCCTTGTGCTAGGGAGGGTTGCTCTTTTGGTATCATTCTTATAGATGGCAGCATGTCTGGGTCTGCTGTCAGATGAGAAGCAACCCTAAACATGGATGGTCTCAGGATGGTCTCTGCAGAATGTCAGTCTGTCCTTGATGTTTTTCTCGGATAGAGTTGGCTTCTTCACAGCCTGCAGTGATTTCCAGGCCCCACTGTGTGTCTACATGCATTTATCTTCAGCTGCCGTTGTTGAGCAACTCTGCTCTGACAGTGACACACTTCCTTTACTGCATTTCCAACTGTCATGGTATGGTGCTGGCTGGACCACCCGCTGGATTGCTTGGATATCCTGAGGTTTTCTTCAATGTAGTTGAACCTTTTTTTTTCCGGTGATCTTGATAATTATGTAAATTGTTCCTTCAGGCTTAGTGGAAGTGTCTGTGCATGGAAAATCATTTTAATGCAAGTTTCTGAAAGCTGCATGTCTTTGTTTTGAGGTAGCGTCGCTAACACCATAGAACAGTACTGTCTTTTCCTTCTTATAATAATCAGTCTGCTCTCATTATTCAGTCAGGGTGATGGAGCGGTTTCAGCTGACTTGTGCTCACAAAAATACTCCTGTGCTTCTGATTAGATTGCTGAAATGATGTTGGTTGCTCATGTTGTACAAGAGCCAATATAAGAATATTGTCTATTTACTTTACACAACAATCTAGAAAACAAAATGAATCACCACCACAGAGACTGAAGCAAAAGCAAACACACTAAAACAAAATCACTGCCAAAATATTTGGCCAAAACTCTACACAGAGGCAGTAATTTTAATTGTGTGTGTGTGTCCTCACAGGGCTACAGAAGGCCAAACTTCAAAGACCTCGCCACAGACCAGACCCGGTACCAGCGCTGGCTGCTGAAGAACGAGGCCAAAGCCTTCTACATCCCGGTGTTTGCTGATGACCTGAAACAGGGAACCCAGTACCTGCTGCAGGTTGGAAAGTCTGATCTCTGCATTCCCACAGCTCATGATCCAAAGCTTCAGAGAACTTGTCCTGCATGTCCAAAGAGCCAGAAATGTTGGCTGATGGTGGTCTGGGTGTGGTTTTAATGACGGTTTTCACAAATGTGCCAACATGAAATGTTAAAACTGAAATCTCCTGATTGAGCATATTATTTGTTATGTGTGTTCAACTGAGGTTCTGCATGTCCTCAAACTGCTTCAGGTCTGTCCTCCAGCAGGCCGGTCACATGCACATCAGGAAGTGTTGTAAGAACTGAAGCAGCGAGATTTTCACCCTGCAGGTTTCAGCTCTTAGTTCACAGAAGACCTATGAGAGAGTATGTTCTAAATCTGTCTAGTAGTTTGTTAAAGGGACTTCCTTTTATTGATGGAGGACAAAGACGAACATCTGCTTGACTCCAAAATATGTTGCCTCCAATTAGATGTCTCCATTACTCTTCAAATAGACATCCTTTTGAAAAGATGTTGTATATGTTGCAAAAAAGTTCTCACCTTTTGCCTGAGGTGTTTTCAATGCAATTTGAAAATTGAATACCTGGCAAAATTGCAATGAAAGCACCTTCACATCTAAACGTCACGAGTTACCAAAAAGTTCACAAACAGCCCTTAGACATGATGGAGCAGGTGCAACAAGACGGGTCATTCCCTCACATGAAATCATCTCAGAGTTTTGAATTGGCTGCTTCTCTGTGAAATCAGGAACCATGACCTTTGTCAACCCCAGCCACCACTGCCTCTGGTGACTGTTGACTGCGGATGCTTTTTTTTCTCTGAAAAGAAATGAGGACAAGAAATTCCGGGTTCTGGATGCCCATCACAATTATTCTTGAAAGGACCTCTCATGAGAGGACAAGACGTGACGGATTTTATTGCACTTTGTGCACATTAAACAAAACGTATACGTTTTACAGTTGAGTTTTATTACAATTTTGAATATCGCTTAAATTTTGTACAGGCAACTTTTTACAGCGTTATACATATGGTGGCATTTATATTTAATATTTTCTAAGCTTTCATACCACAAGTCAAATATATTTACCCTCATGTGTGTCTTCAGGATTGGTGTCGTGCAAGATTCATGACGTGTGATTTAAATTAAATCTGAGTGTTTTTTTCACCAAGGATGATTTTTCTTTTCAGCAACATTTAAGCTTCCTGTTGTAGGCTATTCTGCAGTTTTGCTCCTCACAAGTTTTTTACCAGTATGTTCACTTTCATTTCCATTGAAAGTCACCAACTTGATCTCTTTCTTGTATGTTTGTACAAAAATATTTTAAACATGGCTTGGTCATACTTGGACCACCACACACCACCATTTTTGTAGATTAGTCTTAACTGCTGCCGTCCACAGCTCCTTCTCAGGTGTCAGAGATGGAGGAGAAGACTGGTGTGTCTAGAGCAGTGTTTCCCAACCCTGGTCCTCGGGGCACACTGTCCTGCAGATTTGAGATGTTTCCCTGCTTCAACACACCTGCCTCTAATTAAAGGTCATCATCAGCTTGTCATTAAAGTCTGAACAAGTCTGGTAATGACACAGAGACCTGTATCAGGGTGTGATGAGGCAGGCAAACATTTAAAACCTGCAGGGCAGTGTGCCCCAAGGACCAGGGATGGAAACCACTGGTCTAGAGTTGTGACCAACACAGCGTCAGTGATTATCAGGCAGGTAAGCAGTTGGTGACCCGGGTTGTTTTTCTGTCTTCAGGCTGCTGGCTTGGGTCGCTTGAGGCCGAACACCCTGGTGCTGGGCTTCAAGAATGACTGGCGGGACGGAGACATGATGAATGTGGAGACCTACATCAGTATGATCCAGTGAGTGGTACCACTGCAAAGAGCTGGGGTGTCATTCGGTACCAGTAACTAATACTGATGCTCTGAGGAAACCCAACACTGAAAAACACCATACAGTCTGACCTTTCAGAGGTGTTTTCTGTGAAGGACCAGATTGTGTGGAGTAATAAAAGTTGAGTAAGGTGTTCTGTTTTAGCAGAGAGAATAGATGGTG
>JAOWBL010020050.1:0-27301 GCA_028564865.1 Zenarchopterus dispar
ATATATATATATATATATATATATATATATATATATATATATATATATATATATATATATATATATATATATAAGAACAAGATAATGCTGGCTTATTGTGTATGTGCAGCTTCCCGTCCAAAGTGTTCACTTTGACTCCAACTTGTTTGACTGTCATCCAAATCCCACTCCAGTAACCTTATTTTACAGCCTGGTGACGGTTTTCCAGACACCACACCATATCGGTTTCCCTTCATCATCTGGCACTGGTCCAAAACCCCAGGGTCTAATTTGCTAATGGATCCCTGCTGGTTGCTCGACTGTACAATAGTGTGATTATTTGTGCATAAGTCAAGTAACTGAAGACTAACTAAAGGGAATGAATGAAAAAAATCGACATTTTGCACCCGTTTCTGAACTCAGGGCGGATGGAAGGTGAGTTTTTTTGTTTGCTCTGCACTAAGGCTTGATGTCATTCACCCTCAGAACAAGGTGAATGTAACTGCTAATGGGAAAATGGGACAAAAGTGTTGTAACTCTGTTTGACTGTAATATGGACTCGGATGAGGTTTCCACTATTTTTTTTCTTTATAAAACAATAATATACTTTAAAAAAAAAATCACATGAAGGGACACAACTTAATCTTACAGAACTTTCGTGGACCCATATGCATTTTTCTATGAGACTGCAGTGAAAAACTTTTTTTTTCCCTTTTCACATAGGAAATGTGTACTTACAAGGCCACCAAGACCGAAAAAGGCAGCTCCTGTTCGTGGGAAGTGTTCCATGTAGCACTCAGGAATTTTGACTCAGACCTATTACAACATAAAAACCCACAGAACCTGTTCTGTCTGTCCAATTATTTCAAGGCCACTGGCTGCACTCTTAACATAGCCCTCTGAGCGATGTTAGTCAACCATTGCATTGTTACATTTGTTTGGACATGAAATTTGGGGAAGTTGAGAGAACTTTCCTCGTGTTTTTAAATGAAGTGTTGACAAGGTCATGCTGCCACTCATAGTCTTTTCGTTTTAATGTGCTGGCTCAGCTTGACGGTTGGGAGGGTTTAAACTCACCAAATCCTCTGGGAGGTTAAGATAAGGGAAGAGAGCATAAAACCAAATAAAGCTGCTTTGCTCTTGGAGTGAGACAAAGTCGCAAGTATGCTTAAAGTGCCTGGATAAAGTGATTATATCTGTCTGGACCAGATGTAACACTAACAGTGTTCTTCATGTTAAATATTCTCATTTTGCACATCTAAAATGACGCAGGAAGGCTGCCACACAGACAAAATCCTTCATCCATGACTCCATGAACGCTGGCTTCAAGTAAGAAAAGGCCTCAATATGAAACAGCTCAGTGGACAAAATTAATTACAGAGGACCAGGTACCTTTTCCAAAACTAAGTCCTTCCTGATGTATAATCCCAGGATAGGAACTACTGGAGTACTCTGGCCCATGGCCTCTCAGTCATTTGCAAGGCAAAGAGGCTGAGGTTCTCATCTTTCCTGTAACGACTTTTCCTGTGTTCTCAGTCTGGAACTTCTATTACCACATGAAAGATAAGATGCAAGTGAGAAGCATTACAAATGACAATACCACACTATTGTGCATGCCAAGCCCAACTCTGTCTGCTTTTTGTTTTGGGATGCTTATCTTCAAGTGACAAGGGGCCATAATTTCCTCTCAGGTGACTGATACTCAGAAGCCTGTAACACATGGCCCCATCTTTAACAATGCAAGTTATGTCTCCTGAAATATGTCAAACTTAAATGATCAGCTGGAAAGGATGTGAATAAAAACCAGTTTATAATAGTCACAACGGTAATAATTAAGTGAGGCATCACCAGACCTCTCCTCATTATCATGAGATTATTCATCAATTACATTTGTTGAAGAAGAAAGGGCCAACTCAAATTGTTTTTTAAAACATGTTTTCATCAAAATTACATCTATGTTAGGATTTCTTTGTATTAAGGACTTTACACAGCATGAGCAAGATCAAAATCCCAATATATTATCATTTCATTTTCAAAACACAGTTAATATCAATAGATAAAAACAGTTGTTTCTTTTCAAAAGCAGATATAAAAATACACTTGTCAAACAAATCAACACAAAAAGTTTAAAGTCAAAACACACTTCTGTACAACAATGTTTAGCTCTTGTGAAACTTTTAAATTTTTATACAAACAGAAGAGAATTCAAATGTGCTCTATAAGCAAGCACATGTTTTACATATGCCCACTGTCATTAAATCTCCCATTTAGTCTTGACACAGTTTTAGTTATGTTCACACTGCCAGCTTGAATTAGATTTTTGCCAAGTCCAGATTTTAATCGATAAACAGTTTGAACTTCCTTAAAGAAATAGAAAAAACCACACATGAAATGTGTGGGTTTTTTTTAAAAAACACAAACAAAAAAAACCTGACACACAGAGGTAGTTTTAAAGGTGATACCAATTGGATTCCTTCAGATGCCTCCCAATCTGAACGCTCTGGTTGCTCAAACAGGATTTGTCTTGTGTGATTTGCATCGCAACACAAGCAACGACATCTACCAGAGTATTAGCTTGCCCTACTGGCTCGAAATAAAGAGTAGACCAAAAGGGTCCACACAGGGACTCCACATAACCACCCGTTTCATGTCCCAAGGTTACCATCACTATCGATTAGCAAAGTTATGAAGGGCAAACAAATTGACTGTTCACTACAAATATAATAATGTAAACGGTCAGTCAGAAACATGGGATTCTAAACTGGTAAAAATCAGATTTGGGTTGGTAGTGTAAACATGACCTTTGACTCAGGCCTATATTGCTTCAAAAACAATTACATTTCTTTGGTTTTCAGTCAAGGATCTGTGCTTTGGATGTGCAACTAATCTCTTGTGTGTACAGCAACATGCTGTAACCCCTTACTGATACTGGGAAATCCAGTTTGTGAACTCCCATCAATAAAAATAAATCAAGAGTGTAGCGTGAACAGTAAGTGGTGCTTGGAATTTGGCATGGACGCAAAGTGCACTTTCTGTAACACTTAAATGAATCACTGTGCCACTTGAAATCAGTTAACCTGAATCAGTCAGCATGAAATGTCCAATTTCCTAAAAGGCTGCTAAATCCTAATCTAGTGTTTGACTTAAATCAGCTCATGGTCGTTGGCAAATGGTAGTCAAAATTTTCCACAGATGCAGAAGGAAAATTCTCTGTTTAGCTCATATTCTTGTAGTTTTTCCAACTCTTCAGTATTTTTTTTTTTTTTTTGATAAAAAGTGTGAAAAATTACACTGGGTTTTTAAAGTCACAAATAATAACAACAATAATACAGCACCTTTTTAACAGTATTATCAAAAGTGACAAAATATTAAGAAATCATTACTATTGAGCTGTTTTCTCTCATACTTTGGGTGACATTTAGAAGCAAAATTTTGAGGAAACATGTGAAAAACGGTTTCAAGGCAAAAACATAACATCGCCAGACAATTTGGGTATTGCTGCTATCAGAGAAAATCAAACACACGAGAAAGAAAAATAAACCGACAGTTGAGTTAAAAAGTAAAGAATCCATTTTAGTCTTTCTTCACAAAGCAAGTATCTCAGTAGTCTCTGTAACCACTGTGTTCAGCTTATCATCATTATCCAAAGCAGTAGTATTCATCTGACTCCACCCTGAGTTTCAGAGGTGATTTGGAGTAGACATCACCATCAATTACAGTTTTATCCACAAAACAATCAAGGTCCGTGGGTGAGGGGTCATCCTGGAGGTCTTCCGCCAGAGTGTCCAGGTAACTCCCCACCGACAGACCATCCAGGCCATCACTGTTCCCATCGTTCAGACTGTTGAGGCTGCCTCGCAGCGAGCTTCCGTCCTGGCTGTCCGACAGGCTGTACAAGCTGCCCGTCAGGCTGCCGTCTTGGCTGGCGACACCGCCTTTGTCTTCCATCATCCAACGGATGGACTCGATGCCCTCGTTGATGGACATGAGCTGCTGCATCAGCTTTACGTCGATGGCTCGCAGGTTTGCCTGTGCGGTGGAGATAAAAGGTCAATACAGAAAACATACCAGCACTTGCACATCAACAGATAAACCACTTAACAGTCAATTTAACTACATAGCTGAAACATGCTGCTGACAAATCACTGTGTACCTCCACAGAATGCAGTCCAGGTGTGAGCTTTAGCCCAAATTATGCAATACCAGAACCATCATTATTTTTACTAACCAACAATAACATAAATTGTACATCCAGGTATAAATATAATCAGAAGGTTGGTTGCCAAGCAACACTTAAAAAAATAGGTTAAAAAAAAAAAAGAAACCATGGACTGTTTGGGAAACAAGGTAACTGTTACTGAAACATGTGGTTCTATGTTCAATATCTTGGTGACCATAGAACTATGACTATGGTGACCTACTCCAAAAGTATCCATCTGTCCAAACTGAACAGGAGTCATTGAGTTTTCTAACAAAAACCTGCTCAGCATTAGTTCCCAACATCTGTTTTAAGACAGACAGAAAAGTTACAATCAAGCATTCTTGTGGTTGTTTCACGGCGAGAACATTGTGTCCTGCTTTGTTTAGACTATCAGTCTTTGTTTGTGTCATATTAACTATGTGGCACCAACGAGGCAAGACAGGAGACAGTTTTTCATCCTGGATAACAAATGGCATGCCTCCTTCACACAGTATGGCCATTGATTAAACTCCCAGCCCTAACAAACCGTGCAATTGAGCGTGGGTGGAAGTGGACGGGCTTTGGAGTCATTCAGAGGGAATCCCCTGCATCTGCTGGGTGACAACCAGTCTGAATGAAAAATGGTATATGAGCAGCTGTAACACCCTGCCACAGTCATAACACTGAGGCAGCTGGTTTGACACAACGGCCTTTATTTAAGGCGGATGTGCCACCACCTTTCATTTGGCTCATATTGCTGCCAGTGTGTTTGTTTAGTGACTATAACCGCCTGCCTTAAACACACATTGAAGACAAGCAGATGGTGTTGTACAGGAATCTTTAGTCCTAGCAACTATGTAACATTAATATTATGGCACAAGTGGGTCTGGATCGCTAAATCAGCTTGGAAAAAAATTAGTGCAGCATTTTTTTTTCTTAGATTAAAATCGCTTGCCTCTGAGTCCCACAAATACAAAAGAAAAGCTGAGTTGTTTCCACAAGCTTGTACGTGTTTGTACCAGACTTGTACACACAAAAACAGAGCTGTCTGAATGGCTCAGCAGTTAAGTTGTGAGGGGAGCCATTAAAAAACAAACAAACAAACAAACAAACAAACAAAAACCAGCAAAGTATTTATGGCCCAAATTTGCAATATGTGGTTCAATGGGAGGGTATCCTTGATTACTTTGATTTCAAAACACATTTTTAAAACTCATTTGTCAAATTTTCCTACTTGAAGGATAATTAAAATTACATTTTTACATCTGTACATCTGTATCTGAAGCAGCTGAGGGTCAAACTGATGTCAGTTTTGTTCAACTGAGGTGTGCAAAATGAGCCAATTCTTAGTCTCTCCAGTATTGTCTCTCTGATCATAATAAACCTAATCCCATCAAGGCACCGTCCTCAGCACCAGGCCAGACTGCTGGCCCATGATACAGCCCTGCTTCAGACTGCGAAACTCGGTCAACCACACCATCTGTTCAAGACTCCTAATACCTTTCATGACCTCACTTACGTAAAAAAGGGGTCCATTTGACTGAACGCACAGAAGCTTCAATCTTGCATGCATTTAAAAGAACTTCTGTGTGTTTGCTGATAAAACTGAACAGCTGGTACAGTTGGAGTAGTCACAAGACAGATGGGTGTCAAGAGAGTTCACCAGCAAAAGGGTTCTGCTATCTTTTGTACGCAAGTGTGAATGGCTACTGGTGTCACATTGCTTTCTTAAAGACAGCTAAGCACACCAATCATCACTGGAATTAGGTATTTAACAACCACATGTTGCTATGTGGAGCCGGTTTACGGCATATCCTGCGAGTCTGGGAATGTCCTCAATGCAGTATAAACGATAAAGCTAATTACATTTGAGTTTCTGAGATACATACAAAAACAGACAGTAAAGTGCTTAGTTAATGAGGTGTCTGTCAAAGCAGAGAAAATAGTGCGCTTACCATTTCTTGCCTCAGGAACAGCATCTTACTCTCCAGTCTTTTCAAGTCGGCAGAATTGGCACAAAACTTGCAGTTCGATAAATGAGGCGACTTTTCGTTGTGTTTTCCTCCCGTTAGGGAGCGAACGAGACTGTCCGGAGCTTTTCGACCCAGTTTTGTCTCCAAATCCTTCAGGTCAGGCGACACGTTGCCGTCCTCGTTCATCGCGTCCAGTCGGGAGGAATCCCTGTATGTCGGCTGGGAGAAGCGCGCGAGCAGTATTCGAAGTTGATTCAAATTAGCAAGAAAAAAAAAAGTTGTCCCTCGCGCGCTCGCCTCGTTCACTTAGCTCGAGCAGACTGACAGAGGCCAAACCACCTCGCGGTTGATCTACTCCACTGCTGCCGCACCAACAGACCTCCCATTCGAGCTTATGACCAGTAGCAGGGCAGTTTAACGACAGCGGACCTTCCCACAAGCAAGCGCTTCCTCTGAAACAAGACACCCGGCAGGTGAGCGTGACAGCTGGGTGTGGAGGGAAACAAAAGTCCTCCGTACACGAGGGACACGGTTGTCAACGATTACAAAGTTGGGACGGTCCAAACAAGAAAGTGCTTTCTGTTACTTAAAAGGCGTTTCTGTTGAAGTTTTTAAAAAACAAAGAAGCTTGAATTTATTGAATTACATTTAATTAATCGCCCTTTTTTATATTCCCCTCCTCTCTCGTTCATGTTGCCGCATTACCTCCTTAAGTAAGAAGCCATAATTGTAAAAAAAAAAAAAAAAAAAATCATATTAATTTGACATGCAGACCTATAAATATACATAAAGTTTTCAAATGTGTTTTATTTAAATGTAAAAAAATGACAAAAGAAAACATGTAGACATATGTTTTACATTTCCTTTTAATTAGCACCTGATTTTGATAATTTTATTCATTTATTTGGAATATTTTAATTCAGATGCTGAAATTTATCGAAATATGAAAAAAGGAAGCACACAAATGTCATACGGTTTCAGAAACTGAACTAGCACCCCCTTGTGGGCATCTGGACTCCCCCACATGGACAATCTTCTGACATAATCTAAGAAGTCAGAGGTTGTTACAGTCTAGTACAGTAGAAGCTGCAGATCTTGCAGTTCGTTTAAATTATCATTTTGCAGGGGTTATATAAAACACTCATACTTTGGAATGGGTTAAAAAAAAAATCTCAGGATCACCTTTATACGCTCTATTTGTGATCACAGCTAATTTCAAGCAACAAACTGTTATATTAAAGGAAAAGCACTCCATTTGTTCAAGGACACATAGGCACATAGGTGGGGGTTGTATTTGAGCAGCAGTCTTAGACCACAGATTGGCTTTTGTCGTCGTCGTACCGCTGGTACTGATCTCCAAGCAGGGGTTGGCGGCCTTCCATCTTGTAGGACCTGCTACGCACAATGCAGGTGGTAGCAGCAAAAATGATTGCGACAACCACGAGGGCAGCAACTATCGCCACAGTTATGATCTCAGTCAGAGTGAAAGCTTGACCTAGTGGGATACAAGTAAATTGTTATTATTTTATATTGTCAACTCGTTCAAAGGCAAAATAGGATGATATTGTAGTAAATTCAAAATATGTACCGGGCCACACAGCTTCATAAGAGTAACCAAGATTTTCAGGGGCAGTCAAAAACATCTCAGCGTTCGTCACTGGGGGCCAGAAGGGTACCATGTTGTAGCGCCTGTTGTGACCAATGGGAGCATTTTCTTCTGGATAAACAGCTAAATCTGTAAGGAAATACCTAAATTCAGTTTGAATGCTCATCATGTTTACAATAAAGCACAAAAATGCAGGAATTGTTGTGAAAACAAAAATAACAACTTGGGCCAACTGCAATGTTGGTTCAAGTGTGGTTAACGTAGCTGTTCTTCAACATGATACTACAGAAACTTCAGCATTTTGAGTTTCACCCACTGCTATATTCAAAGTTAAACATTAGTGCAATGTTAAAACCCTCCAGTCAACTGCTACGCTTGATTGCTCCACCCATTTGCCCATTTGAGATTAAGCTAAACACGTCAAATCACAAGCTCCATCAATAATGCAGGTGGGCTGAAGAGGTCACGTGACCTTACATCACACAGGCTTGCAACACCACATAAACTCACACTATCCGCAAATATAGCAAAAGTGCAATTTGCCCTATAGTTGTTAGACGGAGTTGCTGAAACACCTGAACCATGTCTCCTCAACCATTCGTCAAATATGGCATCAGTGAAGGTGTGGAGGAGGACAAAGATGGGATCATTGGGTGAAAGATGAGTCTGTCCTCCCGTCCCATTCAGAAACAAATGAGCCAGGTTGTGGAGGCTCCTCACTACGGGGTCGTAGTTCCCCTGGGGGGCGCTGTAGCCTATCAAAAGATTATGAGAACCCCATGAGAGAAAGCTATGCATACATGTAAAGGGACAGACAGAAATATTTCATGGTAGCAACTCACCTTCAATTGTATTTCTGAAGCTTTCAGAGGAGGTGGAGTAGTAGGGTGGAGTGTCAAAAGTGTTAACTTGCAGACAAGCTGCCACATCCTGAGGCTCTGGAAGACGCTGAACCATGGGCCTATTGACGTTTCCAGCAGGGTTTCTTCTGATTGGAGAACTCTCTGTGCCTGCAGGGGACCACAGAAGAAACCAAACCAGACATCACACTCACATTTTCTCTTGTCTTTAAGAATAAGGAGACTAGATAAACTTCCCTAGATCACAAGACAACAATGAACATTTGTCTTACTGTTGCAGATGGTTCCCAGTGTGTCATAGTCTTCTACACTCTCACAGACAACTCTCCACTGGGAGAAGATGGAGTTGGAACTGAGGGAATTCATGTCAAAATTGCTCCTGGCTCCCACCAGGTCATCTGTGCAGATGTCACATGTGTTTCCCCCGATGGCAAAGTTCCAGTAGGGAAGGGCAAAGGAGGGGTCTTGCAGCATGTCCTGGTTGCAGGGCATTAATAGAAGCACACTCAAAACTTGCACCAGACTTTTCTTTGTTGTTCCACTAATACATTTATTCCAATCTAATAAATTGAGAGTATGTGTGAAGTCTTGTTTAATGATGTTATAATTCACAGAATAAATGAGCTATTTTCAGTTACTGAGATTTTTTTGTAAAACACATTGTTAATAAGATCATCTGTCAATTTAATGAATAAATGTACTGCAAATGAAAATCTGTTCCCTGAAAGTATTTGTAACAACAATTTTAACAGTCTCATAACTTTTGATGCAATGTTCAAAATGTCTATATGATGAGGGAAATTGGTCATAATGGATTTATAAAGACTTTTATTATCTTCCAAAAGAGGTTTCAGAGGGAGTAAAAAAAAAAAAAAAGACCCAAAGTTATTAAATCTTATCCTAAAACTTTAAGCTTGTTCACACACAAACCATCAGTGTGGTTACTTTAAAAGAGTGCACTATAGCCAGACAATAATTAGACAATTCTCACCTGATCTGATTTATATAATAGGACAAAAAGCCTTTTTTGTCATTTTAGTGGGTAGGCTGTAATTTATCCCAATTCAGATTTAAAAATGAACTCTCCCTCAAACTCTGTGTGCCAGGCTTGAACAAAGGCATCCAATTAGGGAGCTCAAGCTCAAACCTGCACAGGATAAGGATGGAGTTTCTCTGCAGGAGTCCAAGTCTCTGTCAGGGTTTCAAATCCACATGGCAGCTTCATTTTCCACCCTTAATTGCCACGCACTGGATAATCGTCATACCAACTCTACTGGAAGGGGTAATTAAGAGTCTCCACTGCACAGGGTAATAACTGCTCTCAACCAAAGAGTGCTGTTGTTGCTTTCTCCAAGTGGATAATATGCAGATCAAATCAAACCTCAGCCCATGAAGCATTTAAAGTCATATTTTGCAAGCTACTTGCTCATTAGAGTGTGACATTGCAAAGTATATTCTGATTTCCTTGCCAATACAATTGTGGGGAAATATATTACAGAAGAGAAACATGCAGGAGAACAGAACAAGCAGCTCATTATAATAGTCTGTAATGTGTTGGTCGATTAAAAATGTCAAACAGGGAAAGATTCTTTTCAGATAATTGATCCTAAATATGCATTTACCAAGAAATGGCCTTGCTTCTAAAGTATTCCTTGTCCAAAGAACTCAGTTGTGGAACTTTCCAGGGTCTCACCTGCATGTCTCGCTCCAGCTGAAGCAGATGGTACCTGTGCCAAGTGAGGAAACCGGGACCCTCATGGGAGAAGTCCACCCCCCCGAAACTGGCCTGCCCCGCACCCAAGAACGTCTTGCTGACGGAGTAATAGTGGGACCACACGAAGTAGTTGTAGATGGTGACGTTTTCGAACAGCGTGCTGTTTCCATCGGGCCCGAAGATGCCTGAGTAGTGTCGGGTTGCGATCATCAGGTCTGGGTGCACCGTGCGCTTGGCCCGGTCTAGCGCGTTGACGAACGCGCTCTTCTCGTTCGCGCTGAGCTGCATCACGTTTCTCCTCACTGGGGTATTAAAGTAGGGAAACAATGGGATTATGTCATGGGCAAAGCCCCACACCTGATATTTAAAAAAAAAAAAAAAATCAGTTAATTTTTGGTTTTAATATCTTCATCTTGCTTCCCGCTGTCATCATTTGAACTAATTTAGCAGAAAAAAATCATGGCAATGTTTACTTATTTAAGTAATTTATGTTCATTTAAATCCTCACATCTCCGACAGCTTACATAACCTAGCCCCAATGACAAGCACTTACCAACAGAAACTC
The DNA here is from genome assembly GCA_028564865.1 of Zenarchopterus dispar. Lineage (NCBI taxonomy): Eukaryota > Metazoa > Chordata > Actinopteri > Beloniformes > Zenarchopteridae > Zenarchopterus > Zenarchopterus dispar. The sequence continues at coordinate 10,878 of JAOWBL010020050.1, forward strand.
TCTGGTCACAGTTGGCCCCCGTGAGCCCGTGTTTGCAGCGGCCGCAGTTATAGCCGCTGAAATTCCCGTTGCATTGACAGGTGCGGCTGAAGAAACGGACGGGCCATCGTTCCCGGTCGTCCCGTCCGTCGTGCGGGTACTGAGGTCCGTGGGGGCGCGTGTCCACCGCTATGGACACACACTGCCCGCGGCCCGCGCTGAAGCCACACGGGTCGTTCTGAAGTCCGGGGGGCGACGGACAGCACTGTCCGCTCCTGAGACCCTCCGCGGTGACGCACTCTCTGGGGAACTGAGCGCTCACAGCCACCGCGCCCACAAGCACCAAAACACAGCGCTGCCACATTATCCAAAAGTTTCTCTTGTTTTGTTTCTTCAAATTTTACACACGGCCGCACTGTTTTAACACAACGGGAAGGGGGGGAAGCCCGTTACCTACAAGTATACACTCTGGTTAACCTTTTATCCAAAAGCAAATATGCATCACACCATGGATTACTTTCTCATCCAGATGAGAGAGCGTGAAATTCCTCCTTCCATGCGCCTATGCAGACCCCTACCTTTCTTCCCCCCAAAAACCATCCGAGCGTTGACCTTAAATACCGGATTAGCGCATGACTACAAGGATTTTCTGACTCCCGCGTGATTCTATCACATAACATCGTATTTCCTACTGGAGGGAAAGAAAGTAGTGTGATCTGGTCATGCACAGTATTGTTCTAAAATGTCAGTAGATAGGAGAAAAAGCTAAATAAATGTGAAAAAAGCATACAACTCCGAAACACTAATAACTCTGACACAAATGTACATATTTATTATTTATGAATATGAAAGCAAATATATATATATATATATATATATATATATATATATATGTGTGTGTGTGTGTGTGTGTGTGTGTGTGTGTGTGTGTGTATGTATGTATGTATTTAAACCACTACCATATAAACTTCCAGTTAACTGTAAATCTATGATTCAAGATTCTTTAATGACATGCATCATTACTGGCAATGAAATTTTATGTTCTTGGTGTCGACTCAACCTTACAGACTAACATATAGGATCAGATAAGAATATGTACAATAAAAAAAATCATAGTAATAATAATAACAACAATAAGAAGAATAAAATAGAAATACAATAAAATAAAAATAATAATATAACTTTATAGTTGTGTGCAAGATGTGCAACACAGTAGCAATGAGGAGGTGACATCAGGAGTTCAGAAACCTAGTGGCTTGTGGGTAAAAACTGTCTCTGAACCTGTGGGTTCTTGTGCTAATGCTTCTGAACCATCTCCCAGATGACAGGAGTGTGAACAGTTGGGAACTTGGATGACTGGGGTCAGAGAGGATCCTTCTGGCATTCCTCCTGCAGCGCTGGTTGTAAAGGTCCTGGACAGTTGGCACATCATCAGATCTGATGATGTGCTGGACTGATTTTATCACTCTGCAGTGCTTTGCATTTGAGGGTAGGACAGCGGCCTTACCATGCCGTGATATTCCCACTCAGGATATTCTCAATAGTGCATCTATAGAAGTTAATGAGTATCCTGGTGTCCATGCCAAACCTTCTAAGTCACCACAGGAAGAAAAGATGATGTCTTGCTGACGTGATGATAATATCACTCTGGCCTGACCAGCTGAGATCCTCACTGATATTTATCCCAGGAACCTGAAGTAGCTGACTCTCTCCACTGCTGCTCCCTCCATGTCAAGGGGGCCATGTCCTCTTCTCTGTAGCCTCCTGAAGTCCACCATCAACTTCTTGACCTTGCTGACATTAAGCAGGAGTTTGTTGGTTTTGCACCACAAAGTAAGTGCTGCAACCTCCTCTCTATAAGCCGCTTCATCGTTGTCGGTGATGCAGCTGATGATGGTGGTGTCATCTGCAAACTTGATGGTCGTGACGGAACTGTGCATGGAGGTACAGTCATAAGTGTACAGAGACAAAAGGAGTGGGCTGAGGACACAGCACTGGGGGGCCCAGTGTTCAGAGTCAGTGTGGAGGATGTGACACTGCCAATCTGCACTGACTGTGGCCTGTTTGGTAGGAAGTCCAGGATCCAACTGCATGGATGGATGTGCAGGTCCTGAGCTTCGTAACAAGTATGGATGGTCGAATGCAGTTAAATGCTGAACTGAAGTCTACAAACAGTATTCACATGTAACTTTTCCTCTGGTCCAGGTGAAAGAGGGCAGTGTGGAGTGTGAATGCCACACTTCATTATGGTGGAGATGAGTATAATGAGGCGATAGTCATTAAGACACCTCACATTCTTTGGGATTGGGGTTATTTTTGTTTACTTGAGACATGTGGGGACTACAAATTGGAGCAGGGAAATGTCCATGAAGACATCTGCCAGCACGTCAGGACATGATTTGAGAACTTTACCAGGAATTTTGTCTGGACAGGGAGCTTTCTGAGCATTCACATTTTTAAGGGTTTTGCACACATTATCCCAGGTCAGCTGGAAGCAACAGTCATCCTAGTCCACAGGCACTACCAGCTTGCTGTTGTTCTCATGGTAATTTTCACAAGTAATTACTGTAACCAACTGTGGCTAATGCAAATTTTGCATTAGGGAATAAATTTCTAGGGCACCAACAGTAGGCTACGCTCTTCCAATAACAGCCAAAGTCTTACATGCATCCCTAAAGTCTAATTTCAAATCAAAAATTTCCCTGCATTGTTAAGAAGCCACTGGATCGCTGTTAATTGTTAGATATATTTTTAGGATATGTTTATAAACTAAGCTCCAGGGATCAACACTCTAATTAGCAAACCAGATGCTTTGCAAATTCACACATGAAATTATGTTGATTGGGAGACCTTTCAGCCAGGAAGAGGAGTAAATCAATGCTTCCAGCTTTGAATACAACATCAAGTTTAACTTGAAAGACCTTAAACTTTAAATAATAGACAGGAAGGGCTCAAGTCTCATGTGGTACCATTATTTTACTTTTTTTTTTTTTTAAATTCTTTTTTACTTTTGTTCTAATTGTGATTTAAAGTTTGCGTTTTAGTGAGCTTTAGGCAACTAAAAGTAACTGGTGAGATTCCGATAAGGTCAAAGTATAGGTCCCCGTGTAAATGAAACATTTGAACCATTTTTAAAAGCTGTACAGTATTGACCTTTTGTGGCCGGGTGAGAATATGTTGTTTTTCTCTTGAAAAAAATATGACTTATTTTCTGTGATTTTCAGTGTTTTACATGCAAATTGTGAGGTTTTGAAACAGAAGAGGTTGTTGGACATGGTAAAATTTGAAAAAACAAATTATAAGAACATTTTGCAGAAAGGTTTAAAATCTTCCTTTGGGTTTTGGAGATGGAACCATCTTTTTCAAATAAGTTACGAAGTAAGAAAAAGCTCTGATGATCATGAGCCATTTTGCACCTCTAATAACCACGATTTTGCCTATACCGGCTGACATGAAAAAATAATTATAAAAAAGTATTTATTTAGTCATTTTTCCCTCTTGAAGGCTTTGTGTCCAGTTAGAGAACACTCTTTTAGTGATCTCTGACAAAGCTGTGATTACATACCACAGTCTAAGTTGTGCAATCTAAATGTTGATATAGTTTTTTTCAGCATTCTCGACTTTTCAAATAATTTTTTACAGAAATATTTAAGCGCAGGAGCTGTTTCCCATAAAGTGGTCATGAGTTGCAGATTTTAGCATGGAATTAAACTAACTTGAGAGGTGCCCTTTGTTACAGTTCAGTTGTGGAGTTCTTAACACTTTCTTAGCTCTTTGTGAGTTGTTTTTTCCTTTAAGACTTAAGATGGTTCTTTTCATTAAAAAAAAAAAAAAATTATATTTGAAGGATTGATGTGATAATTTTAAGAAAACCTTAGTTTTCTGCACCTACTATCAGTAAATATCACCCAAAGTAACTGAACTTCCTCCATTCTTATTGTCTCTCATGGCAACTGCTACAGTTTTACGGCACAGTGTTGCACATCAACAGCAAGCTCGCAGAGCTGCAATGGACATCATGGCAGAGGAGACTAAAAGAGCAGAGATGGCAATAATGGAAGAAAAAAGCAAGCGAAGATGAGAGTGACCAAGCAAGAGACTGAACAAGAGTAAATCTTGGATAGGGTTGTAAAAGAATTTAACCTATTCAGGGTGAACCTCTGAGCTAAAATTTGTAATTCCTTTTTTTGTTTATTGAAAGAGAACCTTATTTTTCCTTTACTCTAAATGACTCACTTTAGATACCCAACTTCCAACTTCACTTTGTTGTTGTGAAAGAAAGTGTTTTACCTGCAAATAATATTTCCTTAAACCTAACCACAAAACCGTGGTTCCAAGTCGCAAACAAGCAGCTCTTTTGGGAGTGAACTCAAAACAAAAGAGCAAACAGGCAAAAATAAGGGAGTAAGAAAGCATTTGTATGTCACTTTAAATTCAGAGCTGAATTTATAAAGTATCAAACAAGAAAGAATCAGACAATAACAAATTTGTAAAGCAGAAGTTTGTCTTTTCCATACCCTCAATGGTCTTGGGATTTTCCTTATTTTATGAAACGTTCAGAGAGAACTGACCCTTCAAATACTTTAAATTAGTAAAAACTTAAACTGATCTACCAGTTTGCTTTATGCAGGGAAAAAATGCGCATGAAAGGGGAAAAAAAATGCTACCAAAGAAATTTTGGTAAGCAGCTGTTAACCCCTAGTTTGCTTCAACAAAGATGGCTTATTAAACAAGTATTAAAGAACATTTTTAATCTTTTTGAAACAAGGCAGGAAGAAAAAGAAAACACATTACCACAGAGAACAGCCTTCAGTATCCGTCTTTGTTTACCTTTTAATGCCACAGATGTAGTGCTACATACTCGACCCTCTTAAGGAGCTGCAGTAGCTGTCAGTTGTAACACTTCAAACCCACCCGGAGCTGCCAGACTAGATCATTGCTTAGTGTGACCCACTGAGCTTTGACCAGCAAACATGGCAAGATGGATTTCCTTGTGATCATAAACTCAAGTCTCACTAGAGCCAGGCTGTCTCATAAGGGAAGTCAAAACCAGTTGAAGCTAAACTGACTACAACATGAAATAGCCCTACTTACAGGAATCAGTATAATTACCGTAAGTTAATCACATACATGTTGCTCTTTGAAATGAGGACAAAGTGCCACTTTTGGGTCTTTTATTATACTTTTTCACTAATACAGTCATAAAAGGAAAACTTCGCTTGTAATCAAGTAGTTTTTTTAATTATTAGGAATGAATACTCCTTCCAACAATTGATCAAAAATATTGAACTGCTTGACACATAATTTTCATCTTTTATATCCTTGATGCAGTCATGTGTAATTCTTTGGGCAAATACTACCCCTCCTTTCTTTTTCTTGAGGAAATAAAAGTTTCTATTGTTTAATCATTAAAATTTTTTTTTAGAGGGTTAGTAAACAATACAGCCATTTTTTTTGTTAAGGAAAAGAGAAAATTTAAAAAAAAGGGGAAACTCTTTCCATTGCAATCCATACACCAAAACACACAGGTTCTTAACCCAGTCACATGAACTTCACGTTGGTTATCACAGTTCCAGTCGGGGTGTATCGTTTCATAAGTGGGGCGTGACGGGTTGGATTACACTAAGCTCATTCTCATGCATTTTGAAAATACAGACGCATTCTTTATGCATGTGCAGTTCTCATGTTTCCCTTGAGAACAGTTAGGAGGTTTGCTGGGCAAGGTTGTCAGGACCATTTAAACATGATTATCCCGCATCTCCATTTCCTACATATTTAAATGTCAAAGCGAACATATTTAATGGCGATAATTGTAAATGATTTTGACCTTAGTGTCTTACAATAACCCTAAATGAATTATTATATGATTTATCACCATAAATACTGTAGGTAGATAGCTGCATATTGAATAATTGAAAATGGTGTTGACCTGAAATGCACTGCTTTATTTTAAGGTCACATTTCAGGAAAAGGGGGGCAAACTACTTGCTGATTCTCTTTTAAGTTTATCAGATTTTACTGTCAGTGTAGTTAGGAAAGCCAATATGAGGTTATCTCTTAAAATGTAAGCACATTAGACATCAGTAGAGGAAGAAATAAAAAATTTAAATCATATCATGCCAGTATAATGGTGAGATGTATTTGAACACAAATACAAACTGTAACCATGTATGATTATAAAAATATTTTCAGTTTAGAAATCAAGTGTGCTGATTGAGTGTTGTACGAGAGCAAATTTCTTGTATTAGTCCCATGACCGCAGCTCAGCCGACCTCTCCCGCTCCTATTCTGTGTGTGCTCACATCTCTGCTGTGTAATAAACCTTGGGCACGATGGAGGATCATGTGAGAAGATGTGACTCGAGCTTAATGGTAATCCTTGCCTTTGGTAAAAATGGCACAGGGGGAGTCATTAGCAGAAGCTATATACAAAAGAGGTTTATATGACCCTCTGCCTCTCCGTTCTCCCCGCTCCTCTTCATGAAGACAATACCTGCGACTGCTCATCATTCATTTTCTTCTGGCAGGTTGTCTTCAGGCCACTTGTTTTATCTAAGCCCTTAATCCTCGTGTTCATTCCTTTTACTAGCTGAATGAATGAGCCTCAGTGAACAAACTGTTACAGCATGAGGCATTGTGAGCAAAACTACAGGACGACTTTGTAGCTATGCAAACTGCACCTTTAAAGTGGACATGACATTGAATTAATTCTTACCTTAGACTGCATTGTGAGTCAATGGGAAATGTCATATAGCCGGTCCAGTGTTCAAATATATGGCATAAAAACACACTATTCATTTTAAAAGTGAAAGATTTCAACAGCACACCAACAAAATAGTAATCATCTGCTTTGAACAAACTCTTTGATTTATGTTTCGATAATGTCTTGGGAGAAATTAGATTTGCTTGCAAGGATGCAGCTGACATTTTCCAGTTTTCTAGGCAGCTTAAACGAATAGAATATGTAATCTTTGTTGTTACAGCTGCTCTGTTTGACAACCTTCACACTCTGAATCTGATTCTGGCTGGAACATGCACGGGTGGATTTGTGAACTTGTCATTGTTGAAATGGTATGTAATTTGGATCTCTGTGTGCATTTTCCTGAGATGATGGCAACAGCAGATGTATGCATTGATGAGGGATCTGGCCCTGGCCCTGCAGAAACGTGACCAATCAGAAGATATTTTATTTTTGTTCTAAATTACAAACTGTATGGATGTGAGTCTAATGCACAAGTACCCTAGATGGGATAAAAATATCTGAAGGCACCTGATGTCTCTTTTAAACAAGCATAATCAGCAGTTTACACATTTGTCCTGTTAAATAAATACCTGTACCCTTATTTTTATGACCATAAGCTAAAACTGTACACAACTTGAAATTCTTGTATATTGATGGATTTGAAGGTCATTCTAGGTGACCAAAGTAATGTAAACCAATCTTGATGTCTGAACCACATTTAAAAGCAACAATTCAACAGCTGTTAAAACAATTTACTCAAAACCACAAATGTTTCCATCCTCATATGCTGAGAGTGGCCCTCTGTAAACTATCAATAATTAATATATTTGTAGAAAGATGTTGTGGGAATTCCTCAAGAAGATCATTAACCAAATCAGTACGATTAAATAAGTGCAGATGTCCTTGAAGGAAACAGCTGACAGATTCGTGAATTGTGTCATAAATCAAGCATCACATGTACAACTCCAACAATAAAAAGAATGGGATGCAATATGTAGCAAATCTTATAATCCCATATTTTATTTATAAAGGGCAAAGACATTAAATGCTAAAACTGAAAAATCAAACAGACAAAAAGCATGTCTCTGGAAAGGTTAGGATGTGATGGTTCTTAGCACTGCGAAGAACTACGCTGTGCCTCTTCTTTTAACAACAGCTCATATATGTCTGGGAACTGAGGAGGCCAGTTGTTGGAGTTGTTTTGGACAAATGTCTCATGATTGTCTGATACAAGATTTAAGCTGCTCAACAGTCCTGGACCCTCTTTCTTGTAATTTTTGCTTCATGATGCACCAAATATTTTCAGTTTCAGCATTTTCTTGCTAAAAAAAAGTCTAAAAAAAGTTTTTTTTTGCTGAGAATAGTGTTGTCTTGTTAAGAGCATATGCTGCTCTAAAACCTGCATGTACCTTTCAGCACTGATGCTTCTTTTCCAGATGTGCAAGCTGCACATAAGCACTAACTGACTGAGGATGCAGTATGCATGACTCGCAAAAAGAAATTAATTTAAAGTCATCTGCTTACAGGACAGTTTTCCACACCGACTCAGTCAGTTTTAAATGAGATTTGGTCCAGAGATGACTACAACGTTTTTGAGTTCATGTTCACATACGGCTTCTTTTCTGCATGACAAAGTCTTAACTTGTGTTTGTAAATGTGACAATGAACTATGTTCTTATTCCCCAATAGTGTTGGGGCCCATGCCTTGATTTCTTTACATTAATCATGTCTTTAATGCCTAGCCCAGACACAGAAAACTTATCTTCAACCATGTACTTCTTGAACAAAGATTTCCCCAAAATATATTATGTGCTGCAGAAGTTGATGCTAAGCTGGGGAACATTGTGACTTGTAAAAACTCAAAAAAATTAAAACAACTTAATAGTTTTTCACACATTGATAAAGCTCTGCCCATCTTCACTTCCAAGAAACTTTATTAATACCCACTCATGACACTGCCCTGTTGCTCATTAACCTAATTGCAAGACGCTCCTCAAGTGTTTTATTTTATTAGCATTTATTTTTGTTGTCCATGTCCCAACTTTATTTTATGATGTGTTGCTGCCATTAAATTAAAAATGAGGCATTATTTATCATGAAATGGTAAAGTGTTTCACTTGAAAGATTTCTGAGTTATTCTCCTTTTTCACAACTAGAAGCAATAAGACAATTGAGGCTGCTGTTGTTACACTTTAAACTTGTTTCTAGTGACCAGTGCCGGGTCGGTTGTGTTTATTGTGTTTTGGCCACAAACAGTTTGGAGCCTCGTGAGATGGATTTTCTCATGACTGTGATTTTGAGGGTCTCACAAGAAGAAAGGTACAAGTATGATTTTAAAGAAGATGGTGAAAGTAAAAATAAAATAAATCACAGTAATGGCATTTAATGGTAGACAAACCCTGATGTCCTTAAATTTGGAAGCATCTAAGAATATATTTTTGGCTGTCAGAACTCAGAGTTGTGTCTGATCACAAGTCCTTCCAGTCAGAGTTTATAGTCCTGCTTTTCATGCAGGAAGACTGACACAAAAATCACTTTCAGATTGTCCACACAGACGCTGTGCGGACAATGGATCTTACCAACCTCTGGAGGTCTGTAGACAAGTATTCATTTTTGAAAGTACGGGACTGGGCTGAATACATTTAGACCCCCACCCCCCTTTAATTTGGTATTTAAATACTGTAAATTCTTCACTACGTTAAACTGTTGAGCAGCTCAGGTTTTACATCAGGCAATAATGGGCCAACATTAATCTCACAATCTGGAATGATTATGTTCAGAAATCCATGCATGGGCTCATAAAGTTCATGTCTTAGAAGATTATGGCGGATCGTCTATGAGAATGTGTTCAGAAATCCACTTGGTAATTAAAGTTCTGCATATCTTACAGCTTTGATCATTATAATTGACAGAGAAGTAACATTTTTAAAAGGTTTTTAAGAAGTACTAGCAAAAAGGTCAGCGTGTAGCCCCCTAAAACGTTTCCCTCATTTACAACTATGGTAGAAAGTTTAGTGATAGTGACAAACCACTCCCATTCTAATTCATAATTTCTCTGTGTAGAAGAATATTAGTCTTGACGATAAGCGGGGCGTGTATTTTAATACCATATTTCAAATAATCCAAATGTAATTAGTCAAATAAGAACAATGCGAAAGTGCTTTCATGCTGAAAATACAGTTCAGTACTTAATTGAGCTGGGAGTAAACTGAAGTCAGTGCTGTGGGACCTTCTGCCCGCAGAATGAATAAACCTCATGATCTAACCCCCTGGGGTGGAGGGTGGATGAATGTGTCTTAAAGTGTGGAGAGTGTTTATCCTCTTGCATGCAAGCAAGCATGTGCAGCATACTTATTGTTGCTGTTCTTAAACTGCTTGAAAGTCATTAACTGTATGTATACCAACAGCTGTAAGAACCTAAAATAAGGATCCAGAAGTAATGTAAGGACCAATTCTGGGCGATTTAAGGGTGCTACAGTTCTCTTATCTTATCCTGACAACATTTCTTGCCTTCTTCAATTTGGACTGGTCATGACCAAAATATTTGTGGTGTGTAAGAATCAATCTAGAACCTATGAATACAGGGGAAAAAACCCCCCAAAAAACTTCTCACCATCTGTTGCTGGAATACAAATAAGCTCAGGGATAAAGGAATCCATTTATATTGCGAAATCCTTGGTGCTGGGAAAGACAAGAGAGACTCTCTGCAATTAAACAATTTATCCTCACAATGGAGTTCTGTGATAAGCAAATTAACCTGCCACGAGTACAAATTTGTTCTGTGATCTATAAAAGGTAATAACTGGAATGGGTGAGCCTGAGTGATGTGTATAATTATCATGAAAATGCTAAACGATTAAAAACATATCAGACATGAATGATGAAAATCATGGAGAAGTCAGATTTTGCCCCAAACTCTGAAGTGTTGGTGTAATACAGTCCAAAACCAGAAGAGGACAGTGACGTCCCATGTAAAGATTTCATATGGGCAAAGCAGCCAACTGTGTTTACAGCAGTCCTGGGTGGGGCTCAATCTGCTGCAATCCTGATGAGCATTACATGCATTTCACAGTGATTTTACCTTTCAAAAACATTCCTGACACTTGAGAATTCCACCTTTTACATGGAAAGTGAATATTCTCATCAAGCTCCTGACTTAATTCCATCAGTTTTCTTCATCCGCCTCATTTTGTTCAGGGTCACACCCACAAATCTTCCAAACCATAATTTACAGTTAATACTAAGAAAGTCTTTTTCTTTATGGATTCCACTTTCACATTTCCATACTATGAGCATCCCTGCCCCAAAAAAGGAAAAAAAAAAAAAGGTACAAGTTTATGGCAAAGTCTTGGAATGAAACCTAATCAAAAGAAGTATAGGTAAGATAAAAGAGCATCTACTACAATCTTATTTTTAGGTGCTGTAGGCCACAGGATTCATCCATCAGCTGTACACCAGCTTTACCTTGCACAAGGTCAAAGGGAGCGGAAGCCTGTCCCAGCTGACACTGGGAGAAATCATGAGGCCATCACAGGGCTAACGCAGAAAGACAGACAGCCAGCCATGCACACTCATCCTCACATCTAAGGCCATTCAGGTCAAAAATGAATGTGGTTCAACACTGGGAAGATTAGGAACATCCCAGGAACACTCACAGTAAAGAAAACTCTGCCTCCCATTTTGGAAAAAGCAGGGCTTCACCATGGCACACAAAAATACAGCATAAAAGCCTGTTAAATGAGTGCCAGAGAGAACTTCATTTGTTCCACTGGCAAACTTCTCAGAATAAAGTGCCAGCTTGAGGTAGAGTGACATGCTGATGAATGGCAAGAGTTAGTCTCTCAAATGGAGGCCTCTGTGAATATCGAGATCCTGTCTACTTAGCACATGGAGCAGCATCTTAAATCTGCTGTTTTCCAATACCAAAGCACTTCTGTTGATTTACATAGCAATAATTTAAAACAGCTGAGGTGCTGTGACTGGGTCTTAACAATAAAATACAGAGATCTACTGCCCAGACTGCTGCTGCCCCTTGATTGCTTTTAACAGTCATTAGTCTAGCAGGAGCTTCTTGAAGGTGTATCATCTCTTTTGGTCAATTCTTCACTCTACTTCACAAGTTTCTGCATGATGTATAAAAATGAGGCAGCATATTGACAGGTAATGTAAATGGCATCATTGTCTTAGTCACCAGCAGTAATTAGCGGGGCTGCAGGGAAACGAGTGGAACCTAATAGCTGGCTGGATGTTAATGGTGAAAGAGAGTTGGAGGGCCAGTTAGAGTTTCAAAACCATCTGAGACAAAATGAACAGAAGAAACAGCTTTAAAGGCTATCTGATGAAGGATTTCTTAAAAATCACAAAGTAATTTTTTTTCCTAAAGCCAAAATGCAGAAAGATAATTATGCTCTTACTGCTTCCATATGTGCACTGGCATAATGCCAAGGGAGAAAGATATCAGCAATCATTTTGGAGAAGGTCATATTCCCACAAGTTCACACCAAGTCCAGACTGCTGAAAAAGACTTAACAGATTTATGTGAAAATGTCTGGCTAATTCTATATTTATATCCTTTTTAAATGCTGTTCTGAATGTTTTATAATATCCTGGTGAAGGCCGAAAGCTGAAACACAGTAGTTGAATTTAAAATTTTTTCTGTGTACTACAAGTGTTGAACTACAAGTAGAATCTCAACTTCTTAAGACTCCCATTCCCCTCCCTGCACCTTGGAAGTAGGTAAAGTTGTGTTTGAAATGTCTGGAAATGTTGCCTGGATGTAAAACCTGCCAGAGGTACTCACCTTGGCCAACAGAAACCTCCTGGCCAGGGGTCTCTGCTAATCAGGATTTCTAAATTACATTCAGCACTTTCACGTGAACCTAAATCATGCGAACACATCTCATTTGAACCATTTGTACCAGAGACATTTTGCTAGGAGTACATTTGATAAAGTTATAGATGACAAGAAAAAAACAACAGGTGGAGTGGTGTGTTAGTTTCAGTTGTGTATGTTAAAAAAAGAAAACCAAATTGCATGCTTCTTTTTCATCTCCTTGTATGCTCTTGGCAGTTTGTGAACAGCAAAAATGCACGTTACTGCCACCTCCTGTGTTATTTGTTCAGTTAAAGGTTCTCGTGTGGGACACACCAGCTGAAGAGGCTGAGAAGATTGTTGGCCCCCTTTGAGGTTCCTGTCACAAAATTGTCCCAAACCTGTCCCACCAGTTGTCAAGCATGTTGACGGAGGTGGGATTATTTGGGGGTCTTGTGTCTGACAACTGAAGCTAGGACAAATATTCCAAGGCACACAAGCAAAGCTACAACCGGACTGGTGAAAGAGAATAACAAGATTTGGCTCATATAAACGAATACTGCACAAGCTGTGCCTACCATAATAGTGGGTCACTGTGCACATATGAAAAAATATTAAACAATTCTGTCCTGCCAGCATATTCAGTGAATGTGCAAACGAAGAAAATATGGTTTATTAATACTCAGGAACCTCATCATTCCTGCAAGTGGTTTCCTTTTATCTCACAACTCCTCTCGTCTCCTGTATTGAGTTTTACAATACTATCACCAGCTTGTTCCATTTCCTTTTAAATGCCAGTTCTGTTAAAACCCTCATAAATTATCCCCTCACATGTTGCTTCAAAAGGCAGCAGGCTAAAGCTGGTGGACACCACCAAAGGAGGGATTGAATGTTGGTGGTGGCAAATCTAGGCTTTGGGCAAGGATTTATAAAGTCCCAAATCTGAATTCCTCTGATCCTTTAAGATCGATGGCAATCACAAACTGTGTGTACACGTTTTGCCAAATGCTCTTTGAAAAGGTTTTAGTGATTTGGTAAAAAGAGCTACATATGTCTTAATGTGTGGTAGGTGTTGCATGAGTTGAGTTATTTTGGGAGTGATTTGCTTCTGTTTTTTTGGACACATGTGGCAAGACTTAAAGAGTTGGTGGCACATTTCCTGTCAGAGTGAGGCATGCATGAACAATGTAATAAATATGAAATGAGCTCCTAGTTATCTTTCTTCTCATTAAAGTCATAGCAGAATTCTGCACATCTCTATAAAAAAAATCCCACATTCCCTTGTGCCACGTCACACGTGGGATGCTAAAAGTTTTACGACGGAAGTCTTCTCAACGTTATCCACTACAAACTGGCAGGAAAAAAAAATGTTAGTCTGTGCTCACGCTGCATAAACCTCCTCTCATCAGTATGAGCAAGAGTTTTCCTAAAGGAAATTAATTCAGCAGAACTTCTCAATATAGACGTGCATTGATCTGTTGCTGCAGCGTGTCGCTGGTTTGATGAAAACTTTGATAACAATCCAAACACAAATGCAATGCTTGTGTGCAATAATGACAGCGCTGTGTTGTGGGCAAATTTTGCATGGAAACAACACTTGTTAAATTTCAGAGCACAGAAACAGAGTTGCTGGAGACAAGTCAGGCACAACTATTTTTCTAATGAGGCAAAAACATGAACTCCAGTCTGTAATGCTTAGAGTCATCGAAAGCTGGCAAAAGGTAAGAACAATCAAACCTGGAAAAGTCTTCTCTTGTGTGATGAGTCATGGTGGTTTATTCTGATTTTTTCTCAAGTGCTCTACTTTTCAGTCTTCTCAAAGAACTTTCCTGGAAATTACAATCAAGCAAAATTCACATGCCAATCAACACATGTCTGCAGAACATCTCACACATGCTAAACTTGCCTTCCTACACATTTCCTCCCTCTAACACATCCAGATGTGATGAGGTACCTGCAAAGGCGATTCACCTGTCACCTTCTCTCTGCACCTCACTCCGGTGGCGAGTCATTTATTAGCACTCCATTATGTCACATAGCCAAATGTATTTCATTTGTTATGTGTGCAGGGGTGACGAAGGTTGAAATGTTCTTGCTAATTTAATGCCTATTGAGACAGAAAATTGGATCTACTTCAGGGAGCCGTGATGAGGGCTGGGGATGCCAGAGCTGCCAATTTCAGCCCAAGATTAATTAAAATTAAATTTCCATGGGAGTTGTGGCAGTCGCCCATCCCATGTACATATTTCTTTATAATTGGAATCTACGTCAGTCTCTGGAGGAGGAAGGAGTTTCGGGGATGTCTCACTGGGAATGTGAGGGATCCGCTGAGATGTGCACAGGGAAGACATCGTTTGTGTCTGGGTAACAAATGCACTTACATCAGAGTGCAATGTGAGTAAGAAGATCTCATTTCTGCATGGAGGATGACATAAATGAGCTACAGTTGTAGAAGAGTGAAGGACAATGAAAGGCAGGTTCCTTCAAGACAAAGAACCAACTTCCATTCATCAAAAGGGTCTAAAATACAATGCCAAGTTTTTGTGATAACTCATTCACAAATAGGACACTATGACATTAACAGAACTCACATTATTTGATTGTCCTGGTGCCAGTTGTACTAGATATGTCAGAGTGTGCTTTGGTTCCATCAAGTGCTCTTCTGCAGTCACAGCAGTGAATTATTCCAAACAGCAGCACAACAAAACAAAAAGATGTTACGCCGCAGGAGCATTTGTTTACCGCTTTTGTTCTCCTGTCAGGCTTATTATGCCATTTGGAAAAACAGGTATTCATCAGCCTACTCCGTGGAAAGTGGTGCCAGCTTACTTTCGACTGTATTCCAGCAAAAGTGTCCAAGTATGTTAAGCTGCAATTAAAATGTGTAGTTTAATGTTCTGTTCACTCATGCTCACTGATCTTTTTTTTTTTTTTTTTTTTTTTTAAGAACAAATCATTTTAGTTTTTCCTTAAAAAAATGTTAATGCAATGGAAATGTTGCTCCAGGCTTGAAGGGTAAAAACACACACGTTAGTCATAATAGTTTTAGCACTCTTGAATTTGCTTAATTCTTAGAAAAAGTGCTTCAAACCAGTTAATATCTCTGATGTGGTGTATGCTTCTTATTGAGGACAGAAAAAGTTCTATTACCAAGATTTAGTAGTGTACACTACTTGTAAATTATCCATATGACATCAAGAGGTCTTCCACATGAAACATATATTTCATGCAACTCATTTCATACAGTGTATAACCTGTGCTCTGGATTTTGTATTCTGTATTAGTAGCTGTGTCACGTTGCTGAGAACCTCCAAGCGTTTCATGGTGAAACTATCTCAATAAGTAGAGCACAATCCATCAGGTTCTTTTTCCCCCTTCCATCCATTTTGTAATCCTAAGTCAAAAGATCAAGCTGCTGTCTTACCTTTCCAGGTAGAGAGGAGCTTAAGTACTGTCACTGCATGGATTTGGGCTAGACTTAAGCTGTCTTTAAAGTCTGTTTGTTCTTACATGGCCAAAGCAAAAGTGCTCATAAGTTAAATGCAGATTTCTCCGTGACATATGAACTCCTGAAATACGACTCATAAAAACAGGTATGCACACAGAACACACTCCTCTGAGATAACGGAGCCAAACAGTAATGGGATGAGATGGAACAGAAAAAAAGAAAGAATGGGGATGAAATCTATGAAATGCAGACTACAGCAAAAAAAAGAAAAAAAGCTTATTAAATGTCAGAGTGATCAGAAAGTGCAAAAGTGAAATCTATCAAACCTTAAGACAGTTAACAGGAATCCTGCTAATTAAAGACCAACATAGCGCATGCATCTGCCAGTATGTCCCATTCCCTGAACTGTTCATGAAGAAGCGTGTTTGACGACGCAATAAGCCT
>JAOWBL010020097.1:0-34321 GCA_028564865.1 Zenarchopterus dispar
TAGATAGATAGATAGATAGATAGATAGATAGATAGATAGATAGATAGATAGATAGATAGATAGATAGATAGATGCATTGACAGGAAAAAACATACCTTAGGTTGTGTGATGATGAATGGCTTCACAAATGGCGGAGGTAGTTGGTGATGAAGACACCAGTGAAAAAAGAGTCACAGGAAGAAAAGAGACATTGTTCGCCATTCATGTAAATTTATTTGGAATGCAACAAAACTGACTCCCAAGTCGTGTGCTTCATGCTATTCTTAATAGAGTGGAGGAGGTCCAAGACCTGGAATCTCCAATGCTAGTGGACCAAATCCTCTGACAGGGGATTTGGTCTGGGGGGAGCTTCCAGTGACACACGTCTTAGTGACACCAGACATATTAGCACCACGCCAGTTCAGATGTCACGTGGTTCAACAAGGTCACTGGAATCATCGCCGAGACCAGACAGCTGGTGTGCAGCACAGCAGCAGTGATCCTAGACACGTTTGGCTAAGAGTAACACCACAGGTAAGAAGCAGTCCTCTGTGGCAGAAGGCTAGAAACCAAGATCAAGGCTGCACAGGAAATGATAAGCCAGTTATCTAAAGAGTTGAAAGGTGCAACAAAGAAACACATTGTCTAAGAAGTACCACAAACTCACAGCTCTGGCTACCAGGCTGAGAAGGTACACAACAGAAAGTGGGAAAATAAAAAAAGATCTTCTCTACTGAACAATCCAAAGTGTGGACTCTGTGGCAGGGCAATAACATAAAAATCCATCCTCCCAAGCCCGAGGTAAATAGTCGATGGGCAATTACAGGCTCTTGATTGTTATCAGGTTGGCTTATTTGTGATGTTTAAATGGGCGGTACTGTACTTGTTTTCTATGTAAAGTGCCTTGAGATGACTGTTGTTCTGAATTGGCAACAAAACTGAAATAAATAGAATTAAGGCTATGCTCATCAGATATACTGTAGGATTTGTATTTCAAGATTTGTTTATTTATTTATTTATTTTTGTGGGGGAACAAGTTAAATGCATAATTAGAAAATGTTTCTAAAATAAAGAAATTAAACTCTAAAGTCCTCTTTGATAAGCCTTTAACCCTGACAGTTCGATTGTGTGAGGATCTTTCCTTTTCTTTTCTTTTCTTTTTTTTTTTTTTGCATGTTACAAGAAATATCAATAGCAAAATCAAGCATCACAGCAAAGACAATATATTTCTGCCATGAATCTGCAGAACACCACCTACAGACAGAGTTTTGAGAAACCACTGATGATATATACAAATCCATTATGAGTAGTTAGCATGAGTAAGGTGGCGAGACCAGCACAGAGTAAAGCTCCTCTCCTTCAGCCAGCTGAACTGGGGCTGTGACTAGTGTGTTTCTAATATTGTTGAACTTAAGAAAAAGTGATTACTTTACCACTCTGAGGCATCTATTTCCATCGTACCTACTGTAATTTCGCTTTATCTGCCTCTTTTAAGAGGCACTTTCATTCAGATTTATGGCGGAATTATTTCAGTATTAGCATAGTGTAACAGACTGTTGAAGCATTGCAGGACGGAGTTATCTGCTGATGGAGGGAGATGTGGATGAGGCCAGATTAGCATAGCAACAGATTTTTTACTCATTGAATTAGGAAAAGCGTGACATGACATGCTAACTTTTGCCATGCGCTGACATAGTGGGACTTCAAGGTTTGAAGTTAAGACTTAAGGAAAATTGTGGGCAGTTTTATGCATGAAGAGAATGTATACATCTTGTCTGTTTCTCCTGCAAGAAATTTGTTGTAACATCGAAGAATTTATAGGAAAAAATGAAGTTCTCGAAATGTGAATATCTCTTTTTCCAAAGTAAGCCTTTTTTGTTCACTTAGGTATCTTAAATTGTCCAAGGGCAGCCGTTTGGTAGTGCTGAGTTCAGGAGATTTTGTGTGCATCGTGTTTTTTATGGGCTCACAGAAAGCTCTACTTTTACCGGAGATCATGACTGGGAAGCCTTGTTGCAGAGCTGCACAGACTGCCAAGTAGCAAAACTGTTGTTGTACATTTCTTTTGATGGATTTCGACACTAGTAGTAGTGTCTTTATCACTCTCTGTTGCCTTATCTTGGTCTCTGTCTCTGGTTTTATAGCTCTAAGGTCTTGTGGCCATCTGCAGGAGCTGCTGTAATCATCCCTTTCTCAGAAGAGACTTAGAAGAGCACATTTAACAACAGAAATAATCCAACACAGGGCAATAATTGGACATGAAAACACCTGCTCTTTTATTTGTTAACCAGATTATTTTCTGAACGTGCTTATTCCAACTTTGTTTCATCTTATCTAACCCACAGCCTGTGACTCCCCCCCTTGTCTTCTCACTTTTTGAATCACTGTAATTATGATTATTTCCCCGCAGGATAAATTGAGACACATGCTGTGCATGCCATTACCTCCCCAAACTAGGACATTAACTCTATTAATGTGGCTGTAATCAACAGTTTTCCACACAGACAGGATGTCTTTTGTCACTGCTGCACAAAATCCATTTCCCACTGCTTCACTTCAGTTTGTGATGAAGGAAAAATTATACAGTGTAAAACGAATATATATGTCTAAATAGACAGATATTTGTAAAGACTGACACATCTGTTCATGAGAACAAGTATGACGACTTCATTAATTCCAACTGCGTTTGACTTTTGGAGCATGAAAGCCTTAATTTGTGCTTAAACTATATTGGAATTTCTCTTTTCATGAAGTTGTTGATTGTGAAGGAGAATATGAGGGGAAAAAAATCAATCTGAATCATGTGCTGAGGGAAATCTTTGAGAGAGGAATAGATTTGTTGGGGCAGATTCAACACAATTTCTCCAAAATCAGGAGATATATTACATGTCCAAAAGCTATTTTATTTTTAGATCACGAAATTGATCACTCCTGGCAAATATGGTATGAAAATATGAAACCGGGCTATTTCCTGCTAACTGTGACTGAAAAGAACTGGTATTGTAGTTATGATTATGACTATTACTGTGGGAATAAAAATACAGCCTTTTGTTTAAATGCACTAAAGGCAGATTTTTTTAAATGAAAGAAAACATTGTCAGGATAAATTTTATCTACAGTCAGATGAAAAAAGGAAGTACAGTCTCTTTCACTTCAAAGGTTTTAGATGTGAGGACATTAATAAACAGGTACAACTCCAGCTGATCTAATTACACAAGTTTTTACCTAGTTTTAGTTAAATTAATAATGACATGATATAGTGTGTAAGTAGATCATTGTGGAGAATGTCTTGTCCGTTCATCTTGACAATCTTGCTTCAGATCAGTGAGATTTGCTCATTGTCAAGTTGTTTATTATATATTTGTCAAGCTTTAGCTGTCGGATGATACTCACTAACAATATTGAGACATTTAGAATGACATCCAAGGTCTGTGTGTTCATAAATAAGGTTTGGAATGTGTGTTTTTTGGCATGTGTCAGAGTTCGGGTTGAGGTTGTGCTGACTGACTCGATCTGTCTTTGTTCAATCTCCCTCCTTTTGTCCCCGAGAGGGAAAAAAAAACATTCTCAGTCACTGACACTTGAACAAGAGAGTGAAAGAGAGGAGAAGCTGGGATAATGTGATGATTTTGGAGGATATAATGTATCATTAGCAGGGTATAATTTTTTTGCACACCCCACACTGCGAGTGTAATGTGGCTGAAGAGAATCATGCACATGGACTCAGCAAGGTGTAAAATAAGGCAGCGCTGATTAAGCTGCTCTTTTGCAAAAACATCTTGACATGTAGTTATCAGCCGACCAGCAAACAGGCCTGCCATCAAGTCTGTCCTTGATGTTCTGAGCTATTTATTCACACTGTCATGATAACACATAGACTTTATGCAGTGATACACTGCATGTTTGAGTGAGATTAAATATGTATAATTGGATTTCCTGCACAGAGAAGAGGACAGAAAAAACATTTGTTCAACATCCATTACACCCAGGAGAGGTTTATTGAAGTTCCATATATCATTTATTGAATTTCACCCTTCTTAATTCCACTGATTCATGTGGAAGCTGCACAGGATTTAGGATATCGGTTCTGTTACTCACCTGAGAACCAGAGAAAATCTCTGCATTTCAGCAGCCTCAGTTTATCTTGCCAAAGACCATACCTTTACTCATTCTTTTCTCGATTATTGGCACAGTTCATCTGGATGATGTCCTGCAGGTTTCAAGAATTGCAGAGGGTAGGATGAATGTAGATGTGCACACGCGTGCACGCACGCACACACACACATATTGTTGAGTTGTAAGAGTAGAAAGCATAGCTGAAGAAGGAAACCCCTGTTTTTCTGCAACAAATGTTTGAAGCATTTTCTTTTCTAGTAGAGTTGTAAGATCATGTAAAGGTTAACTTGCTATTATTAATATATATATATATATATATATATATATAGATGACAAATTCAGATCAAGGTCATGAACTGGAATTACCTGAAGACAAATTGAGAAAAACGTCAAGGAGCTAATTTAACAATGTGTACTTTTGTGGAATCAGTAAAATTCTACCATTAAAAATAGGTAATAAGCAAATCTAGCATTAAATTACTAAATGTTGGTAATTGATGTCTTTGTTTGTTTTGCTACAGATTCACAGAGTTTCTGGAGCCCTTTGAGAGAGTAATTCAACCTGAAGAGCTTTGGCTCTACAAGAATCCTTTAGTAGAATCAGACCACATTCCCAAGAGGGTCATGTTTGTAAGTATCTGCTGCTCAGCTGTGCATGTATCTTCCAGACATTTGGTTGCCACTAAACATAGTTGTTTATTGTTGCAGTCTTAAATAATATTTATGTAAAAGATTATGTTGAGGGGTTCTCAGAAGAAACTTGTGGTTCGGATGTAAATATCACCTGCTGTTGGATAAATGGCTGGTATAGTTGTAAGAAATTTATCACTGATACATTTTTGGAATGGAAAATATTTCCCCATCCTCAACGACTTCTATCTAGGACATTTTCAGTTCTTGAGTTCAGCGTCATTGTTGGTGTTAGCAACAAATACTTCAGCTCACTGAGTGTTAAAGAAACTGTATTTAATGCAATGATTTCTACAAGTGATAATGAGATTGTAATCAAGGACAATTAAAATAGTAAAACTTGTTGTGCCTCATTTTATCTGGACCCAAATAAAATGACACACAAAAACAATAAAAGAATAAAAGACTGACTGTATGTGCAAAAGCTCTAATAACAAGAAAAGTCTCAGAAATGTTTGTACTTTAGTTTCTTACGTATTTCAATGAATTTTTAAGTATTATTGCGTAAAATGACAATTTCTTCCCATTACTGTGAAAATAATGTAAAACTTTTGTACCAGCCATTTACCATCAAACAGTGATGAAGTATGTTTTTTTTTTTTTTGTCATAAATGACTCGTCCCCAGCGCAGCTACACAGACATTTCTAAGAGGGATAATTCAAAGTTTATTTTGTTTGTTAGGGAGGTTAAAATGTGAATGGTACTGTTTGGTTTGAACATTTTAATCTGATTAGTTGAGGCCAGTTTAGAATATAATTACTTTTTTTAATCAAATTATTGGTGCAATGTATCAGCCAGAGACTCACCTTCCCTTTGCTTATTGACCTTTTGGAAACTACCAGCACGTGGGTGATTTCTGTTCCATCTTCACACACATCAGTCACCTCATATGTAGAGAAAAATGGAGTAGTTTGCAATCTCGAGCTGGAAATCATTACAAGCCAGAAATAATGACAGTTTTGCAAATGTTTTATTGTAAAAGTGTCTGAATAAATAAATTGAAAACAGATACTAAATGATAGGATTTAGCTTTGCAAGCTTTTATGTCAGAATGATGAGCCATTACCATAAAATGAACAAACATCAATCAAAACTACTTTGTGCATTAAAAAAAAAAAATAAACAGGCTACAATTGCTTATCAGCAAAACAGTACCCAGGTATTTGTTGATGAAAAAGTGCATTAATAGTAGAAAAAGGGCAATAGTCATAGAAAATATTACCAGTGAGAAATAACACATCAAGCAATCTGGCCATTTGTCCGTATACCTCAGTGTTCTGCCAAGAGCAGCTATAAACACCTGAGCTTACCTCCTTTTTAGTAATGCTCTGTCCCTTCCCCACTATGCTTTCTAAAAATGTTATATTATCTTCAGTGTGCATAGATCTTTGCTGAAGTCATGCCTTTAAAACACCCCTCAGCTACATCTCTCATAGGTAAATTTGCCACCACCCAGCAGTCAGCCTCCCCCTTTGCTCCCCTGACGGAAGCCCTGCAGGTCTGGGGAATGAATCTGGCCATTAATAGGATTTACACTGAAACTACATAAAGATGCAAACTTGTGTAAAGCAGCCTCCAGAGTCCCTTTTTGATAATCTCATTATGGAAAGTGGCAGGGGATTTATTGTTGATCCTCATGAATACAGAGCACATTCAATGTGTGGATCATTTTAGCCAAATGTCACAATTTTAAATGTGTAAACAGGGTAATACTGTGTTTTTTATGATTTACATCAGCTCATTATGAACATTTTCAGTAGAACGTCAAAGCAAAGGAATGAAGTATTCAAAAAGCTGTCATTGCTGAGAAATGTAACATAAGTGTTGATAATCAGTATTGTCAGTCTCCCTGACAGCTTTAATGTGAATGTGATTCATTAGAGATGCTGCAAGTGCACAGAGACAGATACTTTATTTTATAAGTCGTGCACAAGTAAAGATTCTCACTTGCCTTTTCCAACTATAAGATACCATTTCTCTCTTCTGAAGCTTTGTTATTTTTAATTGTCTTACAACAGTAATCCACTGTCAAGTATTTAGGATGTGCTTGCTTGGATACTTTGTGTTTCCATAGTAACACAATTATACTTCTTGTCCTTGATGACGTTAATATACTCTGGAGATGCTCTTTCAGTAAAAAATACTGCCATGATCAGGCACCAAATCAGCCAACAAAGTTAAATCAACTGCTCTTATGTAGATTTGTCGTGAAAATAGTAAATTCTGGGGGTGTCCTAAAAATCTTCAGCAAAAGAGAAATCATACTGCACCCATGTCAGTATCCGTGTTAAATGATCACAAAGAATTGTGATGAATCTAATGTTATTTTTTTCCCTTTATTATTTTATGTTATCTTATGCTCAAGGAAGAAAAAATCTTCCAAATATGTCCACAAAGTAATTAATTAATTTCTGTGGTGAGATTAATTACCTCTGTGGCGAGAGGGCTCAAGTCTCTTATCAAGTTGGAGGAAAATTCTCCCTGTAGATGTAGAAGGATTCACTGAACAATTAAGGGGCTTGTTTGGCCTCTGAGGTTGCCTTGTTAAAAAAAAAAAAAAAAAGAAAGAATGAAAAGAACAGCTCTGAATAATAGATAGATTCAGAACATTACTGTGTCAGCGGTAATTTTGTGATTAACCTGCTAAGCTGATCCGGTGGATTGCTGCAGTGCATCTCTAATGTCACAGTAATAACTATACATTTGTCATTGTGTTTATTTTCTCACAGGCAATTTCATTCCTTACCCCACTGGCAGTGATTTTTGTGGTGAAGATAATTCAGAGGACGGACAAGACAGAAATCAAAGAGGCATGTTTAGGTGTGTTGTGCCTGTTCCTTGAAATGTGACCAATGTGTTGCTCATATTTAACCTGTGGAGCCACATCCCACCCTCATCTCTTCACATAAAGAAGCTTGAACATGATTCCTCAGCATCTCCTTTAGCGTTATTTACCATTTTACAGGCTTGATACTGTAGAAAAGGTGTATTTGAAGCAAAACTTTAATCATTTTCTAATTATAACCAAAAGTTTTTTTTAAATTTTGATTTTGTTTTTTTTTTGTTTTGTTTTTGCCAAAACACAGCTCAAAAAAAAGAAAAAAAAAGAAGTTCTGTTGGACTCAAAGGGGGGGTTGAACCCCCGTCTCCTGGGCTAAAATCATGTGACCACTGCATGTTCTTTGTTCTCAGTTCTTAATGTTGGGCAGCTACATCAGTAACAAATAACACCTTGTCTGTATGTCAGAGATGCAAGTGTTAATGAGCTGATCCACAAAAGTCATAAAATGATGGGATGGGTTATATTGCTGAGTTTCTGTTGAATTATTATGTTTTTAATGTTCCTGCAGTTCAATATCTTTAATTTTTCCCTAGCTGTATCTGGAATCAAAGTGATCACATATGAGTACTTTACTGTGCTAAATAGTAGATATCACTAGACTTTCTTATTTTCTGTTTCATTCGTCTTGGTAGCACAGCTATTACGTTTTTACATATGAGTATTTTATTATGCTAAATATTAAGGATCACTAAAACTCTGTTATTTGGTGTTTCCGTTATCCTGGTAACACAGCTATTAATGACACCAGGCTTGCATGAATTTCAAGTTTGATCCCATTTTTTATTTTCTCCTATAGCATCTTGGGATTTTTCTTACACAGATTTCTTCCTGTTTACTATTTCCCCCTGGGTCAGTAAACCTGCAGAGGCTTTGGTGTATCAGGAAACATTAAAAAAAAAGAAAAAAAAGTTGAACATAAATCCAATTAATGAGACACACATAGATGAATCGGATGGGGGGTGGCTCAGAGCAGTAGTGCAGAGTTTACAGTTCTGTGTACAATTTAACAAGCCCATTGCTGCCTCCAGAGAAAGGCTTCTACCACTGGAAAAAAAGCCTAACTCAGAAGAACAAAGGATAAAATGAAGCCTATTATTCTGACAAGTTTCAACATGATCATAGTTTTGACAATGGCTTTGAACAGAAACTACATTTAAACCTATAAAAACAGAAATGTCAGAAACTCTTTGTTAAGCTGGATGTATAGTTATTCTTAAATAATGACAGAATTATTTATTTTTCAAATTCCTAAAAAAAAAGAAGCCATAAATATGTCCATTTCAAATTGATTTAATTCAAAGTTGTACTTGACCTGGCCTATAATTCTAAATCATCCATCTGTCCATTGACTTCCAATTATCCAAGTTCAGGTAGCAGGGACAGCAACCTAAGCAGAGGCCAGACCTCTCTGTCCCCTGCCACCTTGTCCGGCTCTTTCAGGAGAATACTGAGGTGTCCCCAAGTCAGCCGAGTGATATGATCCCTCCAGGATGTCTGGGGTCTCCCAAAAAGAAGAAATGCAATCCTGACATCACCAATCCAGACCCCTTCCATTCCTTGTCTGTACCTGGGAATTCTATCCATAAAAGTTGCAAACGGAATTGGTGACAAAGGGCAGCCCTGATGGAGTTCAGCTCTCACTAGAACCAAATCCGCCAATGTGAACCAAACTTTTTCTCTGTTAGTATAGAGACAGAATATCACAAAACAATGAGCAGGTTACCCTATACTCTTGGAGCAACCCCCGTAGGATACCCTGAGCCACAGTCAAATGCCTTCTCCACATCCACAGAGCATATGTGGACCAGTCTGGCAAACTCCCATTGCCTTCTCTAAAACCCTAGCAAGGATGTAGAGCTGGTCCACCGTTCCACAACCAGGATGGAACCCACATAGTTTCTCCTGAATCTGAGGTGCAGTAAGATTCTCTCCTCCAAAACCATGCCAACCCAGTATCAGAGTGTAGGATTTCTGTTGGGCTTTGGGTTTCTTTGTGTGTTTTTCTTGAGTTTTACATCATTCTTTAGGTTTGATCTTGTTATATGTACTTCCTACTTTGTTTTGAAATGATGTCTCCTAGCATGTTTGGTTAGTTCACTTCCTTCCAGCTGCTCTGTTTATTTTATATGGGTCTGTGGAATTGAAAAGACCCTCAAAGTACTCCTCCAACCACCAACAACATCCCCAGTTGAGGTCAACAGCACCTCAACCCCCACTATATACAGAGTTGGCGAGGCACTCCTTTCCCCCTCCTGAGCCACTTGACGGTTTGCTAGAATCTTCTCAGGGCCAGTCAAAAGTCACTTTCCATGGCCTCCCCATTTCCCCCATACCTGCATTTTTGCCTCAGTAGTCACCAAGGCAACAGCCTGCTTGGCTTTCCTGTAGCTCTCAGCTACTTCTGGAGTCCAACAAACTAACTAAACTTGATGGGACCTTTTCGTCAGCTTGACACCAATCAGCTCTGCTCGGAAAACTGTCGTAGTGATGACTCTCTGTGTCACTTGAGCATAGAAACTTGGGATGTACCTTCTGACCCTTTTGCATGCAAAAATAATTAAATAATTCACTAATTTGAATCATACCGCCAAGTCTTTATTTTAGAGTTCCAATTTATTATTTCAGTACTATTCAGGCATTGCAGTCACATAGTGGTTAAAATATGTTTATACAGAGGTACTAGATACTTTTTTCCACAACATGAAGTTTGCATAATTTGAAGGTTTGGAGTTTGAATTTCATGCTTGGAATACCAATGGAAATTTGCTTTTGTAATATAGTACATTTGTTGTTCGACACAGTGCATTCTGTTTTTACAATGCCTTCTTATTTTTCTATGAGGTTCAAAGAAGCTTAGAGTTCCCTTTTTAATATTGTTTTAATAATCTTTATTATTGCCAGACCGCTGCTGGTTAATTAGATTGTTATCCATTAGAATAATATAAAGCCATTGGAGGACTGTATTTTCCACAAGGCTACACTTTGAAAATAACACAGACATGAGCTGACGTGCTTATTTTTTAATTTATTTTACAAGGCATATAAATGCTGTTATTTATCACTTGAATATGAAATTACATAGCATGCTGAGGCATTATTGTTTGGCATGCATACGCAGAGTCATCTTTCAATGAGCTACAGTGATAATTTTCATTAGAAATCTCTTTGAACATCTCTAAGTGTGTGTCATAGCTTTAACTTTCAAGCTGTGAAAGTTTGACACTACATGACCCCTACATTACATTGCTCTTTTGCATATTTTCTTTGAATAAGCGAATGAGTTGATTTCCTACGTTTCCAAAGCTGTGACTTGGTGCAGTCAGAGATCAAACAATTAAAGAACAAACAATGGCTTTGTTCAAAATCTCCCCCTACTCATTATAAAGCGCACTAGATAGTGTGATCACAATTTTATGGTGCTGTCCAAATACATAGTGAGGATTATTTTACCCTGTAGAGTGCATGCAATGTATCCCACAATGCATCATGAAAAGTAGTGTGCGACCGAACTACATGAGCAGTGGTCCATTATGTTTTATCTGTGCATCTACAAAGCAGTGACTGAAAGGCCAGTCTGATGATGAGCTCATTTTATGATCCAGTATTTGTCTTAAAGACCATGTACTGCATAGTGCAGGTGTCATAAAGAGGTTCTTGATTGATTAAGAAATAAATAACAGAGCAGTTGTACCAGGATTTTTTTCTGTGACTTATTGCTTATGTAAGCATCAATTGCATCTGGAGATTGGCCCTCTAAACTCCAGGTCAACCCAGCTCATGCCTTTATCCCACTCATGGGGTCAGTCCTGCCCCTCAATCCCAAGATTGCAGTCAGTTCAAAAAGAAATATCCTCCAACTGTTTCAGTCGCTGTGGCAAACAGACAGGCAGCAATGTGTCTGATTGGTTTAGGATGGTAACCGATAACAACAGAGTGAGTGGGGATCA
This sequence comes from Zenarchopterus dispar, assembly GCA_028564865.1. Lineage (NCBI taxonomy): Eukaryota > Metazoa > Chordata > Actinopteri > Beloniformes > Zenarchopteridae > Zenarchopterus > Zenarchopterus dispar. The sequence continues at coordinate 11,576 of JAOWBL010020097.1, forward strand.
AGAGAAGGTCTAAAAAGGTGTCCCCTTGATCATATGGAAAATAGAGGATTTGGACTTCACAACCTAGCAAACTTAGAGAGTTTTTGAGTCACAATCAAAGTAATGATGCAGACAAGATATTAACAAGTTGCAAAGGTGGGGCACAGAAGATCTTTCCCACTTTTTTGGATCATTCTGCATTTCGGCTATTAATATGGGACCTTTAAATTTGCTGCAGTTTCACCTCAAATCTATTAGCCAACCACATATGAGAAGCCATCTACTCATACCCAATAAAGGAACACCATTTGAGGTAATACCTCTTTAAACAGCTGCACAAGATGACCTCCAAAAGGAGACTTCACGTTTCACTTCATAGAATATCGTCAGATCAACATGCAACAAACTTTTTATTTTAAAGTGAAGCACCATCCATCCTTTAGGAAACCATTCACCAAGTCTAATACAATTTTAATCTAATTTTAATCAAGAAAAACTGAAAGATGTGTGTTTACTGTTCACCTTTCTACAAATGTAGCTCAAGAGGGAGCTCACACACAGAACTTCTTTATATGGTATCTGGGGAATAGTGCACTGCTGAGTAGGTGGTGATTTCAGATAGCCATTGTCTCAGTAACTGTCAGGATGAGTAGTGGCTGGTTTCTCTGAGAATTGCCACAATAAAACAAACCATCTGCCATGTCAAGTTGGTCAGGACCACTGTTCCTTTTGCTGGCAAACCATAATTACCATTAGCAAATAACCAGCAGCTTGACTCTACACTATATGGTGGTGGAGCAATAGTTTTGTGTTAGAACTGTTACAAAGAGAATACAGGGAGCTATAAAATATGCCTGGCCAAACCGAACATGTCATGTTTAGGGTTTTCATCTGATCGGTACATAAGTAACTTTGTTGCTCACCATCTCTTCACGGCTCAGGGAGAAAATCAATTTGATTGTTTGGAACGTGGGGTGAACTCAGACAACAGGGATTGATCTGTGAGGACAGACCCTCTCCTTTATAGCTAATTAAATGAAAATTCATTTATGGAGCAAAGTCTACTTGTCCACCATCTGTATCCCCCATGTTTCTCATTACAAATGCTTAGAGCCATGATGCTTCACAGTCAGGTTTGGTCTGATGCACTTCCTTTGTCACAATTACTATTAGGAATATGCTTTCCCCCTTTTTCCCCTTATACACATTTAAGAGCTATCCAGCATTGGGTCGGAGCTCAGAAACATCACCGCCCTGCCTTTTTAATGTGTTTGATTACAGATGTGGGAGCAATTTTGATGACAACTGGTCCTAAAGCAAAGTGGAAAGACACAGTTACTTAGTCATGATTTAAGGGATCTATTTGAATGATAACAAGGTCTGAAAGTAAAGATAGTTGTTGGAATTCCAGCAGAGGGGGAAAAGGCTCTTACATATATGGTGGGAGTTAGTTGGCCAGGAATAATGATGGATGCCAGAGGCATTGCTGGATTTAGCCCTTTATAGGACAGTCAATAAAATACTTGAAATCTCAAAATTTAAACTTTAGAGGGTTATCTGAGAATATTAAAGGACCGCTATTAACATTGTAACCTTTTTTGTAATAACCATAAATTGTAGTTCTACTGAAGTGATCAAATATGGTCACTTTCCCTGTAAAGGGTTAAGGTGGATAGCTGGAGTTTGGCTTTAGTGGAAATTTTTACACAGAAGGACAGAATTAGTTGTGACAAATGCCAAAGAAACAAAAAGATAAGCTAGATTAGCAAATAACAGAGAGATAAAAAAATATCTTTTGTTTTCTTGAAAAAAGCTAATTTAGCTCTCATCTTAAGAAACACATGTATCCTTCAGATAATGCAACAATTATGGAGCTTTTAAGATTCTCGAGACTGTTGGAGAAGCCATAACGTGGTGTCAAGGCTTAAATGTGGCATGTTGTTTGAGCAGAAAACAGCACCTTCATTCAGTTTTGTGATTCATTACAAATAAATCATCATGACTACAAAACTGTCTTTTTTATATATTAAAATAAATGCATGAATTAACTCACAACCATAATAAAACGAGGATTGTTACAGTGAGATTATTCTGCAATGAACTTGTGATTACAAGATAACAAACATAAAGAAAGAAATTCAAACTGAGTTAATCTTGGCCTTCCAGGATGTTGTTAATAGACGATAATTTTGATCTCCTGGTTTTTGAAGATAAAAGTGTCAATTTGTCTGTTACTTTGGTTTATTCTATGCATTGATATCAACTGAACCACTCCATGAAAAACCCCTCAATGATCAACTGCAAACATTTATTTGCGGTCATTCGTATTGTGGAACGCTATATAGCAGTTTGTGTTTGCATTCAGCATAAAAACACCTCATAAGATCTGCCTCCCACGGGTGGTATTGAAGCTTACACTATTCTGAACTTTCTTGCCTTTGTTGTTGCCCAGAGAAGATGAGAGACTGCTTTACACTTAAATCCTCACAGCCATCTGTTCAACTCTGAGGGAAAGTCCTGCAAATTGAATCGCTTGTATTTTCACAATAAGACAGAAAACCGAACATTATCTGTATGACGTCAACGGAAGAATTGTTTGACCAGAGCATCATTGTTTCTTTTCTCAAAAAAGTGAAGCTGATCTGTTTGAACACTCTAAACAAGAATATTAATAAGAAATATTTTTGTTTATCTGTCCTTCCCCAGCTGTGTCCTTGGCTCTCGCCTTAAACGGAGTTTTCACAAACACCATCAAGCTGATTGTTGGCAGGTACGCAAAACACATCAAGATGCTGGCTCTGTCAGTGATGCAAGTTTAAGTTTCTGGTCTTATCACTCAAGATCACACATTTAGGCCCTGCAATACCCACTTTGTGGCCATGATGTTGTTTTACAAGTAAAATAAAATATTTTGCTTCATTTGCAGGCCCAGGCCAGATTACTTCCAGCGCTGCTTTCCAGATGGGCAGGTGGATGCGAAGATGATGTGCACCGGGAAGCCGGAGTTAGTCTCTGAGGGACGTAAGAGCTTCCCCAGCAGCCATTCCTCCTGTGAGTATCTCGATGGAAGAGATGCATATGATTCATTCAGCTTTCAGAACTCCAACTCATTAAAACTGCGCACGGTAGTTACCCACACAGTTTGATCCCCTTACTTTAAGCTATATTTCTCAAGATGGAAACTTCTTTGTCCGCTGTCTGGCTGCGCGCAAGGTGTTTTTGGTCCTTCAAAAGGTAATTATAGGGTCTAATTCACACTTCCTCAGGCAGCTTGTCGGGGCTGAGTCAAGTTTATTCAAAAACACACCCTCTGTTTCAGCTTCATCTGACGCCCTGCTGTGCTCAGACCAGCGTAGGAGGCTGGGAGATGGTACACATGGAGCGTTTGCTGGGGGCCACAGAGCGGTTGTACAAACCCTACATATTATCTGGAGGATCAGGCATACCGATGCAGCAGTTAAAAGGGAAAAAGCGCACACATACACACACTAAATAATTTTGCTGCGTTAAACATAAAACATGTGATTGCTTTGAAGTTTTCTTTTTCTCTTTCTTTCTCAGCTGTGTCTCATATGTCTCTGTAACAGTAAAAAAATTACTCTGCACGTCCTCCTGTAATTGATGTAAATGAGAAGTCTTTTCCTCTAGTGCGCTGGGCCCAGACTATGATATTTATAGAATATTGTTCGCTTTTGTTCACATTTGTTACACTGGATATGTATCCAGAGTAAACAAAGCAATCAAACAGAACTCGTACGTACAGCATGTTCTGCAGGAAAATGTAAATAAGTGAATGTCTGCGTTCTACGGAAGATTTTAATTATTGAAGGTCAACGTGTTTGACAAAGAATTTAGATTTACAAAAAAAAAGAGAATTTTATGATTCATTCAGGTTTCAAATACATGCAAACCTGCAACACACCTGCTTTGAAAAGGAAGTGCTTTGAAATCGTAACAACGTTCCATTAGAAATAGCAAAGAGGGACAATGCTGTGTAATCTGCTGCAGTGCTGTGTCTGGATTACATTCATCTATGCGACAGCTCTAATAGCCTCATGCTGTTGCACTGTGCTTAAGAGCGTGATTGAGGGAGCAGTGCAGTGGGGACACGGGAGCACCCACGTGCCAGCTCATCCAGACAGAAGACGAAATCCAATTTCCTGTCCGTGTTCCTTTTTCCCAGGCAGCACTTGCTGAACCAAGCTGATACGTTACAGGTTTCACTGTGACACGGGACAGAGGAACGGAGCCGGATAGGTTACAAATGTGAGTGTAGCCTTATGTGAAGGTGCTTCTGTTCACAACTCAACGTCCCATGTGGCTGATGTGAAGCCTTTGATGAGTGAATCACTTTCACATCCCCAGACTCAGAAATGAAGATTTTAGTTTAATCTGCATGGCGAGCTCTAATGCGAACGGATCCATCTGGATCAGCCAGGAAAAGTATATCCACAACACTTGTGCGAGAGTTAGTTCTCAGAGCACACGAGCTATTTTTACTGCACTACAAAGTTTGTGAGGCAGCTCATGTTCCCTGTGATTCGATACCTTTTTTTCACCTAGTAGTAAAGTTACAAAGTAACAGCAATTGGAAGAGACAAGCCTTTGAGAGAGAAAAACAAACAAATAATTACCAACTCCCATGAACCCACTGCACCAGTACAGAAATGAAGCAACTATTTCCAAGAGCATCAACTGTTATTGTCCATATCTTATTCATAACCACCTCACCATTTCCCTTCTTACATATTAGACTAATAAATATACACTGTTAAAAACCACCTGCCATCTTCACTATTTGCACTTTCTGTAATGTTTAAGTGATTCCTGTGAATAACAATAATTGCATTTTGAAATCCCCACTCCATTTTGTTAATGCATTTCCTTCCATGTTAAATCAACCTTAGCATACAAGGTCCTCCATATTAGCACCGTGTCCAGAGAGAATAGCACTTCTGCTAACCTATTTTTGCTGCAAGGTACACTTCAGTGAACAACGGAGCAACAGTTCTGCAGCTCTAATAAGAAGTTTCTGTTGAGCTTTTGTGTGCTAATGGATGAGACCACCCAAGGGCCCAAGCGGATGGTTAATATGCATTTGTTCTCATTAGTATGAAAGCTTTGTCCCGCTGGTCCTGGCAGGAGGCAAAGGTCATACCAGGAGGGAGAGGGCGGCAGGGGCTGACTGATGAAAAACACGGCGATGTCCGCACCACAGCTTCTTTGTTCTTGAGTGCCAAGTCCACAGACCCTTTTGTGTCACAAAGTGAAACATATCTACAACTGATGGCATGCCTACCACTTTCAGCTGTTTATTGTATATGATGATGATGAGTCATTTCATTAAAAGAGATAAAATAAAATAAAAAGACCACTCTATCTGAGCTTTACACACAATACATAAAAAGGCATTCAGTGAACTGAATGTTGGAGAGACCCGTCAAATAAATTCTCAGACCATGTTTTCTTTCTTTTTTTTAAAGAGAGCTCTTACCTTATTATATGGAGCAAAATCTCTTTTTTTGCATAACGTTTTCAGTGACATATGCTCATCATGCCCTAATATATATGACATGAAGCTTTAGGTTTAAAATTTTCATCCAACAATGAACACTGAGGACAAACTAAAGTTAATGTTATGTTTGTGCAGCTCATAGAGCTGTGGAGACAGATTTGCAGAACTGCTGTGCTGCCATGCGTTGTGGTGGAAAGGAGTATGATTTTCATCCCCACACTTAAGGATCAGCCTCTAAAGTCATTTCCACTCCTTTTTAACCAAATGTCTCTTCACTCGTTAAAATGGAAACTCATTAAAAATGGGTTTTTAATGAGTTAAGATGATAACGAATCTTAATTCTCAACATAGTGATTCATAAAACCGTGTCCATATGAATACATAAGATGATCACACCGCTGAACATTTGGACGTATCATAATATGTTTGTGGGGGATCAGATTTCATTATAACACCGGCTTGTTAATTTGCAGATTCGATCAGCAGATTGTTCTCAGCAGCACAATTCATTTTCTCCCATGAGGCCTATTTCCTCTCTCCTTTGTCTTTCTCCATCTTTTCCTTGCTCCATCTGTCAAGCTTTGGCAAGCTTTTTAGCCAAAATAAAGAAAATCCAAACACATCTATGTCAGTGCGGGTAACAGGAGGGCACTCATTCAGTCCTGGTAGCATAAACATATTGATTATTTGACATAAAAGATCTAAATACATTTGTCAAAGGAAACTTGTTTACTGAATGAGTATGAAGGTGGATTTTATTGACCTACGGTGAATTTTGCAAACTTACTTATGACTTTAATTTTCTATGAGCTGTTTTTTTATTGCCCCATCATGATGACCACAGACTTTCATATCTGTTTATTAGCAGTTGTATTGTCAGTTTGAATGCATCTAAAGAGAAAACAAATGTCTTCTTATCAAGGTTGATTATAGACAATAATTAGAAACTTGAAGCTTTTTCTTATACATTGTATGCAGTCCTTTTTTTTTTCTATGGGGTGTTTGTGCTTGAGAGTATAGGTTAGGATGTCTGAACTGACTCAAAAACGCCACCATAATACAACTCGCTGGCATACTTTGGGGTAATCTGAGTCTAAAATTACATAATTTATTGAGCCCTTCATATTTGTACAGCGTAGTGACCCCATACACCCAAATCAGAGGCAAAACCCTTTTCTAAAAAAGTTGTATTTTGGTGCAGCAATTAATTTCCAAAAAAGTTAGCACAGAGTGATGTTCACCACTTTCTTGTTTAACGGAGTCCAGATACATCTGGGAACTGCAGGCACCAGCAGAAAAATGTCATCTCATTCTTTTCTGATATTGGATCCCAGCTGCTTAGTAGTTCTGAGTTTTCTTCAAAGCATTTTTTATTTATGATACAGCAAATGTTTTGAAGTCTTGGAAAGGCAAATCAGTTCAGCAGCAAAGTCAGCTAAGCACCCAAACTCTTCTGCTGTGTAATGGATGCAGTGCAGGGTTTATCCTGAAAGATGCAAGACCTTCTCTGGAAAAGATTTATCTGGATGGGAGCCTGTGTATACGTTTCAGCACTAATGTTTCCTTTCTAGATGTGTAAGCTGCTCATCCCATTGGTACCAAAGCACCCAATAGTGTCAGAGACACAAGCTTTCGAACTGAGAGCTGATAAAATGCCAGATGGTGCCTTTCACCTTTTGTATGAAGGATTTGGCATCCATTCGAAATCCCAAAAAGAATTTTTTTTTGATTTCATTGTCTAGAGAACGATGTTCACACATAGCTTCTTCTTTGGATAATAGAGCTTTATCCTGAATTTTGTTTGGCACTGTCAACTGTGTTTGAGGACAGTATCCTCCAGAAGTGTTCTTGAGCCCTGTGGTAACTTCTTTTGCAGAGTCATGCCTGTTTTTATTGTTGTCCCTCCTGAGAGTCAAAATATTACTGGCATATTCTCTGATTTTCAGCCTGGTCCCATCTGCACAGAGATTTCTCCTGATTCTCTTAAACCTTTTATAATATTTTTGTGTAAATAGTGAGATGTAAGATAGTCAAAGTCTTTTTCAGCTTTATTGTGATTCTTTATTTACATTTTACACAATCTCACAACATGTTTTAGATTTGGAGTTTAGCCCTATATAACTCCACATCTTGTTGCATTTATTATATCTCTGAAGTTTCTAAGCAAAGCCATAAGACTGATTTAAACGGAGGCCTGTCCTGCAGAAGAAGGGGTGGGGGTTAAGATGCTCTCAGCCCACTTTAACCAACACTTATAAACAGAGCTGGAAAGGCTTTGCCAAAATGGGGGGCTTTTGTGCCGCATCCCTATGGCATTTTGACAAAGTTGTAACATTCTTGAGCTCAGGAAATTGTATCACCTTCTGAGAACAAGGGGATAATATGTCTCTTTTACTGCTTTTGTGAAAAGACTCAAAAGCTATTGCACTTCACGCATCACTTTCATTGGGCATCTTTGTTTTGACTCAGGAGAATAGCTTTTACAAGCTTTTTAGATGAATGAAGTGGATTCATTACCAAAATGTTTTTCGCCTTTCTAAGTCCTCGGTCCGTTGGGGACTGCTGCTCCCACATGAGGTGCAACCTTCAGCGGTTTTATTAGACACACCTCATTGCGCATACAGCACTGTACTGCACATTTTAACTTGTCTCCATTGAAACTCTAACTGTGAGTGAAGGTTTTATTTTGCTGTCCAGCTTATTTTCCTGCTTGACTGATCTGCATCTACTGCCAGTTTGAAAGAGCATGTTACTGGATTAATATTTAACTGGATGCCTCATGTCATTTATAAACTGAAACAAAATGTAGCTGTTAGTTTTTGGACCAGAACAATGACACAGATGAATCCCAAAAAAAAAAAAAATGCTGGCCTTCCTTTATGAAACAAAGTAGATAAAGTTGTGATTAACTAATGTCTGATTTTTGTTGCATTAAACTGGTACAAGTGGAAATTGAAACTGTTTTAGTTAAGTCAGCAGACCAACTCGGTGGTTCATGGATAATTTACTTCTGTCGTTTTAACTGAGTAATGGACTTTTTCAACTATGGTTTCAACAATTAAAATGAATAGTTTAAGCTGCAGTGTAGTTTGAAATGTGGAGCAGTCACCAAGAAGTGAAGTTGATGAAGTGATGCTCTGTCTGAAAATCTTGGACTTTGGTAATGAACAGAACATGAAAGTAATGTATCTTCTGTCAGACCCATATGGTACCCTTTGTGGGTGGTGATGATGACTGTGCAGAGCTTTCTGTATGACGTCCTGCCAAGAAATGTTTATGAAACATGAATCATAGCTTTCTTGTTTTCCATATGCAGTGATTAGTGAAAGAGGATATGTACTTGGTTGGTGTGATAGAGAAGGACGCAGAAGACAGGGGAAGATGGTGATAGGTGATCAAACGTGGAGACCCCTAATGGGAACAAAAGAACAAAAGTCGGAAGTTGGAAAAAATGTGCAAAAGGGTTCAGTTTTGGGAATTTAATTGTTAGTTCTATATTGTTGTTGACAGGATATTCAGGAGGATGTTGTGGGTCTAATCGTGGAGTTGATGAGTAGATTAACTTAACCTCCCCTATACTGAGCATGTAGCTGATTCCTCTGGAGTTATAAAAGCACACAAATTACCTGTAGTAAGCAGATTCGAACATCAAGAGCGTTAGGAATATTTTGCATGTGTAATAGAAAATGTAATGGCAGGTGGATGCTAGTCATGGCAAAAATAAAAATAAGATGCTCATAAATGTGTAGTTGCTTGAATCAAAGTAACATGGAAGAAGCTTTTTATTATGTTCTATTCTATGCAAAATTTCAACACATTTTAAACATGCAGAATAATGCACCATTTACAATGAACATCTGCTTAGTCTTGATTTTGCTATTATAGCTCACAATAAAGACAGTTTACATGCATTTTGCAATGGAGCGCCATTGAATGCAGCGTGATGACAAGCTTAGGTGACTAAAGTAAATGGCAAAGTTGCTGCACTCGGAGACCTTGTTGATAAATGGTAAAACTGATTCTGGTGTTGTCTGAGCTGTTTGTACACTTGCCATCTAAGTCGAATGACTCCCTTCATTATTTGTGTAATACCTGTCACAGTTTCTCTTGTTCTGATTGTACAACTTCAGTATATATATAACTAGTAACATAATACTATTATTAATATAATGAGTTATATTGGACGGAACTCTCAGATTTTAGAAATGTTTGTTTTCAGTATATGCACATATGAGGTGCGTTTCTTGACTGCATTTCCTGAAACGTGCTGCTGTCTGAGTAATAGTGAAATTAACATGGATCAGTAGTTTTTATGGCTGCCTGTTGGATGACAGTACTTACAGGGAAATGGGGGGATAGAAAGGGCGTAGAGGGAGAGAGAGGGAGAGAGAGCAGGATGCAGCCAACAGTAAAGGTGTGAAGGTGGAAACAAAGGTAGTTCAGTCAGTCGGCTCAGGGACAGATAAATACAAATGTTTCATTATAATTATTAAAATCAAATACTCGCTTATAATTTGTCATCTATGCTCTGACCTAGTGACCCCAACAAGTTATAGATGACAAGTGAACAGATAAATGGTCCGTGTTGGATGGAGGACAATTTAATCACTGAGGTGACTTTTACTCTCATGGACAGTATTCCAAAGGCCAAATGTTGTAGATGGTTTACAAGTTTGTCAGCTTTCTCGTGAAATAGTATGTTTCTGTTTCAGTGCATCTATTCAATCTTCATATTTGAGTCCACTTTATGTGAGGTGCAGAGCTTTAAAATGGGTTGCAGTGGTTTTGGCAGGTGTGCAGTTTCTCTGGGATCCCTGGTCGTATCTTTTTGCTTGTAAGCTCACAAAAGAACCGTGCTCGGTGTAGATAAACATCATATTTCTTCCAAGAAGCATCATTTTTAAATCCCTGTGGCTCCCAATAGTTGTCACTGCTTATTTTGCAAGTAATTGTATGGCATCCTCATGACCTCATTTAACTCACACTGGCCTGAAACGCTGACTGGCTGCAAAACAAGATGACACAGTGAACAATAGTGGCACCCAACCAAGGAGCCCACAACAGAGTCTGTTCTGCCAAAAATTTAAATGTAGGAGTTTACAATATAAATGCAATGAAGAAAAAATTAGGCTCCAGCAGATCCCCATGACTTTGAATAGGCTGTATAGATATTGGATGGATGGAGGGGTGGGTGGATGGACGGACGGACAGATGGACAGACGGATGGATGGATGGATGGACGAAAGGATGGATGGATGGATGGATGGATGGATGGATGGATGGATGGACGGATGGATGGATGCTGGTCTAAAACCCATGTATCCTGTCCATTGAATTGGTATAAAATGTCAAACTCTCTGAGACAGTTAGCCTTCAAGTCTGTCCTCTCTCTTCCAACCATCCTTTACTTTCAGGTGGCGCTCTTGTCATGTCATTCTTTACTTGCTTTTTGCTTAAGTAAGCAGCTGGTATGTTCTATTTTATTTGCTCCAGCAAGAAAATCATGTGACTCCATCACATAAGTCTTAATACATGCAATTGAAACACCTCATTTTCTAGCATTTGCCAGCAGATGTTGCTACATGTAAGCCCCAGTAGTAAACACTTATTTAACAATTTTCTGTATGGCCATACGTTCATTAGTGCACCAATGTACAGTTTTAACATTGGACACTGTTAATAATCACTTCTTTATGTGGTACAACATTAACCTAAATTTGTGATGCAGGATAAACTGTGGTACATGCACACTCAACTCAAGAGGAGGGTTGAGATTATTAAATATTTTTTCTTTTTTGAGCAAAGTTTGCTTAGTTTAGAAAATCTAGTTGTGTGGTAGCCTCAGGCTACAGCAGCAGTTATTTAGTACTTGCAGTTTTTTGTCTTTGGACTTGGTGAAATTTTTAAGATCAAGAATGCTTTTATTTGGAGATATATCTTGGATAAAAGGAGGTTGTTGTATAGACATAAACATAAAATTAACAAAGTGAAGACATAAAATGACATATCAACATCAAAAATATAGCAAAAGGATATGAGTGAATAAATAGCAGGCCAAGTGTGCAAATCTGTGGATTGTATTTCATATTGATAGTAATTTGTTTAATTGGAGAATATTGAATGTGTTTGCCCGGAGGAACAATATCTGCAGCAAGTTGGCTGAGCAAATTCACGACAACTTGATGGTTATCATTAATAAAGAGGAATTGGCATGGCAGAAGACACCAGACAATGCTGGAGTCTTTCTCAGCTGTCGTTGGAGAAATGGGTTGCAACCAGGACAGGTCACCAGTCAGCCTAGATAGCCATTCTTATTTGTGTTTTGAAAACCTTTTTTTCTTGTAAAATTGGTTGGAATCTCATTTACAGCCATTTCCACAGACACAGTGGACACAGTGGGTTCTGAATTAATTACAATCACAGGTGGAGGCAGACTCTATGCTATCACTGCTGAAGGAGTGCCCAAAAGCTCTTTCTTTAAACCATCCAACATGAATCCCATCACGTGCCGCTTTTTCTCACTGGTTGTATGTCTGTCCAGTGTTCCGGAAGTGTGTATAAAAAAATGAGACATTAATTTTTAGAATGAGAGGTCAGACAAGTGTGTGTGATTTTGTTGAAGGAGCAATGTGTAAGATTGTAGATTAAAATATTTAAAAAAAAAAAAAACTACAGCAAAAACAAGAACCATCATGAGAATGAAGTACAAAAACAGCAAATAAGACTGATGCCCTTGGAAGAGAACAGGACTGACAAGACACAGGTGCAAACAAATGGAAAAATAGATGGGAACAAAGTCAAACTGGAACTTAACAAGGTTGAAATAAACATAAGAAATTTGCGCTCCAAAAGTGATTAGCACTCAGTGAAGGCCTTGGCACAATTTAAGTCTATGCCTGTGAGCAGCAATAACTGACATGCCTCAGGGGTCTTCAGGTGGGAATCTGTTTTCACCAGTGTTTCATTTAGTTAGTCTCACAACAGTGGTCTCTGGCATCCCAGAGTCACCCACTAATGCTAGCTGTCACTGCTCCCCACCAACACAACAATGTCTATTATCTACAAAACTACCATGACATCCTCCATTAGCTTACTTACAAAATGGCTGCCAAAGCCAGTCCAGCACTGCCACCTTCAACAGACCAAGGCTTAGTTCATGCAAGAAGCTCGAGGTAGTCACCATGCTGATAGTACCTCCCCTAACACTTTGCAGAATCAAACAAACATATCAGCATGGGCCAAGACAAAGAACTCTTGGAAGTGACACAAAAGTAACACAATAAGGGTCTGAAGCTTCTGACCCTAATTCTGCATATCTAAGCTTTTTCCTTCCATATGCCTCCTCCAATTAACATTCCCAGGGAACTGTCAGCTCAATAAAGTAAACCATTCGCTGACTAAGTGACCATAAAACTATGTCAGGTCTGAAACAAGCACAAATTATTATCTGAGGAACTACCAGCCCTCCACCTAAATCTACCTGCATTTCCCAATCACTAGCAGTTTCAAAAAAACCAAACTCTCGCCTACCTCACTTCTTACCTCTATATTTCTCTCCCTCATGCAGAAACTGGATTGTTCTCTGTCTCCTAACACCTCTTGAATTTTGCTTGTGTCTGTTTTCAGTAGCTGCAGCTAAGCTTTTCAGCGCCTGATTGTTCCTCCATGTGTACCTGTCTTGTGACAAACTAATTTTACAGCCTGACAAAATATGATTTAACATTGCAATACCTGAACACAATGAGAATGATGGGTCTCCATTTACTGTGAGTTTTAGGTTCTAGGGTGTTTGTAGCACATTATATGTAGCCTCTAACAGGGATCTAATACTACTCTCCCTTCATACTCCACAGGTCTATATTCCTCTTCTCTACACTTCCACAGTTTAACCACTCTCCCTGCTTAGCCTGAGCCACTGCCTTTGCACCCCTTAATATCTCCTCCTGTCTAAATACCTACTGCACAATCAGCTTTCTTTTCTCTTTAGGACCTGCTTTGTTCCACACCAGTTTGCCTGAGCCAACCCCCAAGCCTCCCTGGCCAACTGAAACTTACCTACAATCTCTGCATGCCTAAGAGCTGCACCCCAAACTTCTCTACACATATATGAATAAATGACATCTCTTTTCTAAGCTCCTCATTGCATTCCCGCTAAGCCTGCTTAAAATGATCAACAAGTCTTTGTTAACTGTTTCCCATTCTATCTTACTGTTTGCCCCAGGCCATCTAAATCTAGCTTTTGCTCCATGTTTCTCTCTCTGACTGGCGTGCCAAACTCACCTGCATCTCTTCTTACCTCCTCCGCTTCCTCCTCCTCAGTGACAGTATTACTGATATCCCGCAAACTGTGGTTTTCTATGTGTTGCTGGACTACCTCCGACTGAATCGACTGACTTCTTAAGAAGTACTGCTCAATGTGGCTCCTCTGTCCTTTCTTTGCTAAACATGTCTTCTTTCCCCGATGTGTCCTAAGGCTTTTGATTAATGTTACTTTCTGCCAGTCACAAGGACAAATCTGAAGTATCTTATCCTCTATGATACTAACTTTAACCTCTGAACCATCTCTTACTTTATCCTGAGCACCATTCTGTCTAATTTTATCCCTGGAGGATAAGGCCATGCCCCTATCCTTCACTGAGTCACATATCTGATGCATTATGTCACTTCCAAGAGTCGAAGAAATTGACTTTCAAAAAGAAAATGGGAACCAGAATATAAAATGAAGAAATCCTAGAAAAACAGGAGAAAAACCCTAAAGCAACAACCCTAAACCATGACATTCTTGGTTGCAGATTCTGTATTTGATTCTTAGGTTTTGGATTTTGATTACCGGAGTTTAGGTTTTGATTTGCAATACATTTGGTGCTGAATTAACACTGTAGAAGTAACAAGGAGGAACTGCACATTTTCTCATTTCTTACATGAGGGTAGACCATCTCAGTATAGTAGTATAGTTACACAACTATACTACCCCCATTTGGATTGGAGTGTGGCATATGAATTTAATTTTTGGCTCCACATTCCACATTGCACCTTTAAGAAGTCCAGTTTTCTTAATGTTTTTGTCTTTCTTAATGTCTTTTTCTTTTTTTTGATTAACATCTGAACTCGAGCCAGGAAGACAGGTTTTACTCATGCTGCTTAATCTCAATCCTTTTCTTTTCTCTCCATTTGTCTTTCTGGTAGTTGCGTTCTCTGGTCTTGGTTTCACCTCTTTCTACCTGGCGGGAAAACTGCAGTGCTTCACAGATCAGGGTCGAGGCCGCAGCTGGCGTCTCTGTGCCATGATACTGCCTCTTTACAGCGCCATGATGATTGCATTGTCCCGAACCTGCGACTACAAACACCACTGGCAAGGTCTGCCCAACAGCTCAAATGGATGAATGTAGCTTTACTGCATTAATATCAGTTAATTTTAACATTGGTAAATCTCCTTGTGACAACATGTGTTTTCAAACAAATTTGGCTCGACACTATTTTTTTTTATTACAATACACAAACCATAATGTGTGCACATCTGAAACAAGCTTATAATTTGATTTTGTGTGAGATGGTTATATTCCTTCTTATGATCCATCCTGACACGTGGTGTTAATACATTTTAGGGACCCATATGTTCCTTGGTAGCTATGATACAGGCATTTTTTAAAAATATAACCAAGATTATTTATATCCAGAGTAAAACGCTTTACATGCCAGTCAATGAAACTACATGTTATATATATATATATATATATATATATATATATATATATAGTACTTTCTCCTCTGCAAAGAAGTAAGTAAGCAGCAATAGCGCAGTTCATTAAACCTGAGCGGCCTCAATTTGCTCCCCATGTAAACACAAGCTGGGAGCTCCCATTAGCCCAGCTGCTGCACCACGCTTGATGGATATTAATACTCTCACTATTCCTTTTGCACTCGAGAGGTGTCGAAAAGGCCACTAAACTAATGTATTAAATCAAGTTGCATTCTGTTAAATTTAGTTGACAGACCTCAGTGGAATATTCAGATCACAAGCTCATGCACTGTGCAGTTTTCGAGTAGTATAAATTGATGGACTGTTTTTCAGAAGAAGTAAATAAAAGGAAAGTGTAGCTTTGATATAAAATCATGTCATAGTGTGACTATAGCATGATGTGATCAGATGCATTATAGCATAAAGAGAACCAGGTGCAATACCAAACTATTCAGGGTAAAGGCAGTCTGTCTCGAGGCACACAAGCTCTGAGATGAACTGATTCATTGCTTTGCCTTTCATGTTACTTTCATCAACCTCTAAACTAGCCAGGCGTGATGAATGTTCACTGAAATACTATCACACATACAGCAAAGCCTAATTAACCAAACACATTCTAAAAGAGCAGGTGTTATTTATCTTCCTCCCCATTTGGGTTAAAATTAGCTATCCATGCATACCTTAAAATATATGTGTTTTGTGATTTTGCAGACGCCTTTGTTGGAGGAGTGATTGGGTTGCTATTCGCATACATCTGCTACCGCCAGCACTACCCACCCTTTCTGCACATGGACTGCCACCTGCCTTATGCCAGTCTGGCTGCTGCCACCAATGCGCCCTCGCAGCCTCAGGATGACCCGCAGCCCACCAGCAACGCCACCAGCCTTCCACTAGAAGGCTTAACTGAAGGGCCAGTATGACTAGTAGCCACCACCGAGACAACCATTGACACTTTCAACAAGCCTCCAAGCCCACCTTCCCATCCCTCATAACTGACTGACTCTTATATACATTCCAGTGGACTGTAAAAAACATTTCACCCATTCTTATTCTAAATCTCTTTGTCTCGGTCCTGCCTACAGTCATTGTTTTATTTCTGTTTTTTTATTTTTTCCTAAATCTCAACTCAGCACCCGTTCAAGTTTATATTTAGATGTGATGTTGGAGACGAATTTATAAAATGGGACATCACCTCTGAGAGAGGGGAGAAAAATATGTTGTAAACCACGGGAAACATCACACTAACAGCTGTGAGAAAAGATGAAAATGTTTTGCTGAAACCTTTCTGAATAATGAGAGATGGTAGTCATGTTGTCCTATATTGGAGTATATTTACTGGGTTGTTACCTAAAGGGTGTGGGTTGGGGATGAGGGCTTAGGGGGGGACTTTAGAAGAGAGAGAAAGATCCCATTCAATGTCACAGCAATGAAATCGTAAATCAAAAAACCCAATCAAGATTTGTTCAAGGATACCATGTGGGTTCTGAATGGGAAGATCAGTGGACTTCATGCAGGATTGTTCATAAGCCCCATATTGTTCCTTAGTTATGGATACTTTCTAGGCACGATATAGGCAGTGGTCCAAGAAACTAGGATCTTATGTAGAGACTAACTAGGGCATCAACATAAATGAACCTGAAAGGGAAATTCCCATAGGAGCAATGTGGAACCCATCCCACAAATGATCCCACGGGGATCTTTTTTTTTAAGCCCATTTAGTACTCACATGTGCTCTAAAAATGTGCCAGTTGGGATAATGTATATATTACACAATAAAAAATAAAAGAGGGATTCAGTTTCAATTAGTCATCCATCTATTCATTATTTATACCCATTTATTCATATTTATGGTCATATGGATCTTTTGGACCTCAGGCCATCTCTCTTTAGGTGAAAGCCAGGGTACACCCTGGACAGGTCCCAAGCGCAGCGAGTGCGACAATTTACATTACAGTTTGTGTAGACAGCTTTTTTTTTTTTTTTTTTATAGGGAGCCAGTGTGTTGTTTAAAATTCAAGGACTTGCAGCACTACTCTAGATAACCTCCTCTGCTTTCAATTAGCTTTGGTTTTTCATAGGAATTGAATGATAAACAAAGAACCAAAACACTCGTGGGTGAGTAGTGCTCCTTGTCAAAAACAATATTCAATATAGTATTTCTCCACACTCTCTTGGGCTTGTAATCCTTCTCCACACCCTCATTCCTATTTCTCTTCTTGTCAAAATCAAACTTTATTTTTCACAAGCGATGCATTTAACACATGTCCCCAGAAGGCTGCACTGAGACATAGACCCTCAATGAGTGCAATCAATTATTTGTGAGTGGGAGTGTGCTGGCAGAACTGAGTCTTGACAGGCACAAACTCCAATTTGATTCTGCATAAATCCTCATTAAGTGAGGTCAGCAACCACTGCTTATGAGGACATTAAGGCTCTATGAGGTGCCCTGTGAACCTCCCAAGCATTGCAAATAGCTTTAAGCCAACTGACGCCCCGCACATAGACAATCTAGCATTAGGCAGAAGGACTATGATTTAGATGTAATACTCATCCACAGTTACATTATTTATTTCATATAAGCACAGCACTTTGAGTTGAAGCAGGCACCAAAGATTTGAAGGTTTTCTTTCTGCCTGGGTTGTAGGCTTTATTAACAAAGATGACACATTTGCAGATTACTGGCCCCTATCACCCGCATACCAATTTGTAGCCTTTTTACAAGTTTTGTTGGGAATGATAGACCACTTTGTTGCCTTGGTTACTGTGTCTTTTCCGCCATTGCTGTGACATTAATGGAAAATCGCAATCTCAATTTATCTCTAAGCCTACCAGAGGGTGTGTGGGACTCTGGAGAGAGCACAGCAAAACATATGAAATGTTACATTTACCCGATTCCAGCTTTTTTTTTTAAAAGACCATGCATGTTTTAGTGAAAAGCACCAGTGATGACAGCTGCATTTTCAGCTGTTGTTTACTGCATCCTGGCACAATCTGGCTCTTGGCACCATGTGAGACAGAAAGCTTCTCTCTGTTCAAAATTCTTTTATATACCGTCGACTGTGTTAAAATCTGCAACAATTACGCCTCTGTCAAATCCCACAGGAAACTTCTTTCTTTAACTTTCCTTCTGTCTGTTGTGTGTGTGTGCTTGCGCGCGCGCGCGCGCGTGTGTGTGAGTAAAAGGTTTGACAAGGCCCATTCCACATTGATGCAATACAAAATGACACTTCAGAACTCTTCAGCAGAGGGTAAAAGGTGCTTGACTCTGCACATCAGACTCTAAGAAGGGGACTTGATGAGACTCTGAGGATCCACTGACACCAGAGACTTCTTTCTGATTCTGTGCTGTCTTTCAACACAGACCTGCAGATCTGTGAATGTGGGATGCTGACATATTGACACAGATTTTTGGGATGAAGTGATTGCAAGACAGATGCATTCTCTACACCTGCGCTCGCCTGAGCTGGGAGCTGAGCAGGATGTCTCTTTGTTATTTAGTTCTCGTGATTAAACGGTGCAGTGTATGTTGAGGGAACTATTTTCCAGAAGTTGTATCTGTTGGTGTTTTTACTTTAAGCAAGCGATTTCTATCCTTGAAATCATTCAATGACAGCTTTGTTGGAGCTCTAGATATATTTGCAGCAGTACGTGCAGTTTTGGTGGATGTACCATTTTGAAATAAAGGATCAATCATGTTCTGCAAAAGAAGAAAAAAATATTCTTAGTAATGCACATTCTTTATTTCCCATCATATGCAATCATTGCTTGTTTCTGTGTTATTTCTGTTTTTTTTTTCCAGTCATGTCTATGAAGGGATAAAAGAAACTCAAAAAATATCAACGAATAATGAAATAATCAGTTATTAAGACTAGATGTCTGAAGAAAAAAAACAAATATAATTAATCTTTGTTTGTGGCATGCCAGTTCCATTTGTGAGAAAAGACTGTTTTCTATGAATAAGCATGTCAAGGCTTGAGAACTCTTTAAGCTGTGTTTTGCTGTCTGTATACTTTATGTACAATAAAGGACTGCAGCTGTGTTAAACAGGGTCCTCGTGAATTTTCCTCATGAATGTTTGTTGAGCTCTTATCTTCTTAATTTGGACTACATACATCACAAGAAACAAAGCAAGGTTTGAGGATATTCATATTAAAATATATATCCCCCTTGTCATTAATAGTTTTCCCAATAAAATGCAAATTAACTATCTGACATTATGCAGTAACAGAAACTTAAATAAGCTCTGCCCTGACTCATTTTAATCAGTTTACGCTTCAGAAGACTTGCTGACAGGTTACCCAGTGTCACTGAGCTGAGCTCGTGTGTGTAGTTGTGTTACACTGCAGGAAAAACACAATAAATATGCACATTCCTCAGGCAGCTTGCTGTTTATAGTATGGGTTGCACTAGTCTGCTGTCAGGAAGAGGAAGAGACAGCCAGAGGCAGGTGAAAGTCCAAAACTTTAATAACAGGCTTGAGGTCACACATGGGTGGTTAATCAGCAGTGAAAAAGAAATACAGCATGGGGCAGCTGAGAGGGAAAGTCCAAGAAGAGTAAGGAGTAAGGACAAATAAGAATGAAAATTAGAATGAATTTGACTTGCAGCTAATAAATAAATAAATAAATCAGGGAACACCTGCTGTGAGATTACCACTCATAAGTGAGGCCATAAGCATCGGCTGGGTAGTGTTATGAGTGGCAGCTGTGTGGGTCTTGATGTTCTGACCCTTGGATTCCAAGACTGGTTCTCAGGACGTGGAAAGTCACTTCTGTGGTTGAAAATGAGCCTGAGCTCATGTGAGGTAGAGGTATGGACTAGATATATAGTCTGGCTCACCTCTGCACCAGTCTCCTAGAGGGCTTGAACTTTAATTCATTCTGGTGAGAGGTGTCAGGATAACCTGGTACGACTGAGCCTGGGGGTTCAGAGCCTGTATGTTGGGGTTTTCCGTTGCAGTGGACGGTAGTAGTGACCTGTTCCTTAACTGGTATTTGCACCTATATGCCAAACAGCAATTTGAAGGACCCAGCCTTCTTGGACCCATTAAAGATGGTCTTGAAAGTGGAACACTGAGTTTGAATTTGCCATGTTTTATGATTCTATTGTTGAGCCAGAGCCATGACCTGTCTGTACCTGCTGTCTGTACCTGCCATGGAGGAAAAATCTAAACCAAACTGTGGACATTGCAACTGAAGGAGGCCATCAAGCTGAGTCCTATCGGCTGGGATTAGCTCATGGGGCAGAAGATCGGTACCAGCAAAACAACTGGACGGTAGCCTTAGATGCTACTCAGGCAAAAACTTGGGTGTGGGAGGAGTTTGATGAGGCCACAAAAAATTATTTTTGATCAGTCACTAGATGACACTAGGAGATACAGGGGGATGAACAGGCAGATTGATGTAACATCTGCAGTAATGCAGACTCATACAGGTCAGTTTATATTACTACCCTCACCTGTGGTCATGAACTGTGGGTAATTCCTCAATGAGGGAGATTAAGTACACAGACAGCTGAAATGAGTTTCCTCAGCAGAGTGGTTGAACTCTCCTTTAGAGATCGGATGAAGAGGCTCCACCATTCCACCAGGACTTGGAGTAGAGTTGCTGTTCCTCCACATCGAGAGGTGCCAGTTAAAGCAGTTAAGGCATCTCTTTAGGACACCTGCAGAGTAACATCTCTTCAGGTCACCTGCCTGAAGAGGTGTTCTGGGCATGTCCAGCTGAGGGGAAGTCCCGCGGGCAGACCCAGAACATGTCTGGGAACAACTGGGTATTCCCCTGAAAAAGCTGGAGGAGGTGGAGAAGAAGGTGTAGGCTTTTTTGCTTTTGCTGCTACCCCAAAGATGGAAGGATGGATGGATGGATGGATGGATGGATAGAATTAACAATATTCAAAAGTAGCGACAAATGAATTGAAGTTTAAATCTAATCTAAACTTAAATCTAAGTTTATTATATTAAACCAACAGAGTTCATAGTGACTATGTTTATGATAGCTTTTGAGTTTCTTTTGTTATCTGATGTCTGATAACAAAAGAAAATTAAAGGATAAGGTTATTATGTTCTGAAAAGTAAAAATGGTCTTAGAAAAATGACTTATGTTTGGGGATAAATAGATTAATGTAATAAGATGTGTAATTTCACCAATAAATACAACACAATGTAATACTGAAAAAAATAGAACAAAGTAAAATCCACCTTCCTGACTTTTGTGAATTTTCCATTTACCCTTTTAATAAAGTGAAATGTGTTGAACAATTGAAAACTGGAGGAATTACCTGTTGATTTATTTATTGTTTTTAATTTAGATCTAACAACAACAAAAATATTGCATGTTTGTACTTTCAGTGCAGTCACACTACTAAAAGGGGAATTTTATGATCAAGACTCAAAAAATGCAAAATACCTAGGGCTTCAGCACCCCAGAAAGATTACATACCTACACATTTTTAAAAATAAAATCCTACTGCCAGTTTCAGCTTCCACAGAAACCCTCAGCAGTAGAGGAAAGCCAGTGGCATTTGAGACATATAAAGCTATTGTTTTTTTGGGGGTTTTTTTTTGTTTTTTTGTTTTTGTTTTTTTTGGAGCTCTTTCTCTTTTCTACCATTGTTAAAAATGGAACAACTTGCTACAACTTTTTTTAAAAAATAGACGGATATACTAATATAAAAAATATATATTTTTAGTAACTGGGAATTTTGGTTTCATAAAGCATGCTTAAAGTAAACTATTTATGTTTCTTGTAATTTATGAGCATTTCAGTGAAAATAGGAAATAACAAAAATTCAGCACACAATTACGAGGGAAATTATGGAATTATTTTTCCAGTTCATCTATCTTTTATGACAGTTTAAATTCTTTCAGGCATTAACCCAGAGCAATATCAAATGCTATATTCAATATCAATCAGGTTTCAACTTTCTCATACAGCAGTTTATAGATAACCTTTTAAAAAAATTATTTTACTTACCATCATAAATTCTCAGTGAGATAGAGACCTGGATTGTTTATTTGTCTTGTTCTTGAAGGTTTTGAAAGTCTTTGTTTTGTTGCAACATGCAACACCATCCTGATAAATGGCTTCATCTTGACCAAAAGCTTCATTCAAATATGTATAAACATCTTTCAGCTAAAGTTTTCCAAGGTTCAGTTAATAAGATTAGATATAAGTAAGTTAGATACTTAGACTTTTGAACCTGCAATAAATGTCCAAAGGAATTTCCAAATACCTTGCAGGCATTTGAAGAGGAAAGCAATGTTTTGATATATGTTTTTATTGTCATTCCCTTGTTTTTCATTCTAAATAATTCTTAAGACATAGATAAAACATTTGCTGCAAATGTTCACTCTCAAGTTCCATGATTATAAAATCTGATCTTCCCTTTTTCAAAGACAATAAAGTGAGGTGGCATTTGCAAACAGCACAAAGGCAATATACACACACACACACACACACACACACACACACACACACACACACACACACACACACACACACACACATACACA